>WOGN01002415.1:0-15213 GCA_015342105.1 Leptinotarsa texana
TGTTTTGCTCACGAAGAGTATTCAACAAGAACCCCAAGAATTCGGAACAATCCTCTTGTTATCCTAACGAGTATCTAGTGGACTTCAAAGACTCCAGGAAATCGGTTGGAGGGAAAGATGATACCTTCTTACGAACCTGCAGCTGCATGAACAGGTGTTTGAGTTTGATGAATAAGTAGGAAACATTCCCGTTCTCGTTCATCAATAAAACTTCGTTCTTGAAATTCTTCGTCATGAAGAACACTTGTAAAATGCTATTCATGTGGCAAGTGTTTCCTAAATTATCCAATCCAATATGCCTCTTATCATAATAGACTTTGACTTTGATGTTTTTTAATTTGACTTTCAATTTGTTACACTCAATGATATTTTGTTGTTGAACAAATCATTGAATTTTTGGCGAAAAACGGCTTTCGCGAATGGAAAAAAAAGAGATACGATACAAATTTATTACAAATATGATAGAAACAATGTTAGGATATCGGAAATGTATTTAAACTTGTATCCCGAAAGACGACAACCACATCGAACTATGTTCAAGTTATTGGATCAAAATCTCACTGAGTTTGGTTCATTTGAAAAGTCGAGGGAAAATACGGAGACAGAACGGACCCGGAAACTAAAGAAAATTTTATAAATGAGGTACATATGAGGTGAGTTAGATATTGTGTCATTTTTAATAAAAAGTTTGTCAGTTTATTTTATTAGTTTGAAAATGTCCTTGTAGAACGGAACTGCAGTTAACACCTGTTTTCACTTGAAACATTTGTAATATTAATTTCTATCAACTCAAACTTCAAGCTGATACGTCAGAAAAGTACTTCAACCACGCCACTGAAGATGACTACCGCAGTTGCAGTTGAGACGTTTGGCGATTGTAACCAAAGAAGACCACGACAAATCCCAAAAACCAGCCAGAACATTTTAGTTACAGTTTTATTGACCAATATAAGAATAACTACTTCTATTCAAATGTGGAAAAATATACACCAAACTCGACAAACTCAAAAAAGGAAATGAAATAATGAACAAAGAAATATTACTAATGATACCTTATATTCAAAATCTGACGATATTTTAATGGGTTAGAAGAGGTAAATAATCAGAACTTATCGATATAAATATGTAGATTTTTTGAGTCCTATAAGAAATAATGAAAGTGCAATACAGATTTGAGTCATTGAAATTAAAACCTTTGTTTTCACCCATGTTTCATGAAGTAGGTAATACCAAATTTCCATTATATATTTCATTATTTCCTGCCCAAATATTTACTTCAGAAAAAAAAATATATTTACCATTTCACCAAATCATATTGTCGTTGACTTCTATAGCTTATACGATGACATGAAAGCTCTTATCAAATTTTTTCATGGGAATTTTGTATTCGATACTTTTAACTGAACTGCTATAGTAGAATAAGGAATTGATAGATTATTCATAACAATGTCGATTAGAAATACTCCAACATTTGCAATTATTCGTTGATAACGCTTAGAATTACGCAATAAAAGTTCTTATCTTCAACACAAAATAAATCGCAAGACTCGTATATAAGACAATTTACCTAAAAAAGCGATCTAAATGCAAGCCACCACGTACTATAATAATTTAGGACCGAGAACATTTTATTGTATTTTTAATGATCACAACCACAAAAACCACAATGGAGTGTAATACTTGCAGGGCTGCATCAAGGATCTTTCTAAGGATCAACTATTTGTTATTTTATGGCAAAAATAATTTTTGTCCAAATTTTTATTTTTTCTCTAACTTTTATATTGATCTGAAAATCTTAGGAATTTTGATTGTTTCATCCATCAGTCCGGTATAACGGAAATTTCAGAAAAGTGAACTATTTTTTTCAAGAAGGATTTATTGAATAACAGGATCAATTTTTCTTAAAAACAATTATTTTCTTTCCAACGCAACGTTTCAAATATGATTGAAGTCTTCTTTGTGTCTTTGTGTACTGTTGTGTCGAAAATTAGTGTTTTTTTTTTCATTATGTATCTAATAAGTCTGAAGTTTTCCAAAATAGTTATATTTTCAACATGAAGAAACTCCTTTTTGAGCCCTGAAGAAGAATGTAATTGAATTCGAAACTTGGCAGAACTTTGAAACAATTGTTTTTTTAAGGAAAATTGATCCTGTTACCAACTAACTCTTCCTAAAAAAATAATTGAATCACTAAATCAGTTAATTTATTTTTATATTGTCTGAATGTAGGTAATTAAATTCAATTTCAAAAGATTCTAATTTTAACATTTAAATACTTGTGTGCGATTGTTATCAATTTTTTATAAAGATTCTATGGAAATAGAAAAAATGAGGCAATGAACAATTATTGAATCTGGCTACCTGACCTTAAAGGTACACAAACAAGGTCAGATAATCCAATTGGAAGAAACCAAGCCACGCCCTCACTAATAAGTATATGACTCAGATACCAGCATCGTAGTAACTGCGTTCGGAACGAAAATAACAATTCTAGCACCAACTCGAGCATTGCGACCGTTACTATATTACCATCTCTACCGCAGTAGTAGACGAAACGTCAGGCATAAAACCCCCGGTAAATAATTTTCACACAGTTTTCTCCGGCCGTTAAAGTACACATTCTTCGACTAAAAATACTGTATAATATTCTAGTCAACATGATCATCAAAGAATCGTGTAAGCTGTTTAATTTCAATATGGGATAATAATATAACATAGGTAAAGTACGGCTAACTAAGATGAGATTTTGATGCGCATTTGAAATCAAATTGTACCCAACCCAGAAGATGGCTGTTGGACACAAAAACTGTTGTCAATAGTACATTGGCGAAATATGACTCAAATGGGCGGAGTCCACAGAACGATTTTACGTTTCTGCGCTGACTCATTTTCGTTGGCGTCGACTGCACACACAAACTATAGAATTGTGTTCTGATTAGTGAGAGGATTAGGAATATTTTTCGTTTTTTATAAACCAGTCAGTCTTTTTTGTCCATGATACGTCAAAATGTTTTTGAGAAAAATTGTTAGAGATAAAACGAAATTAAACCAGTGATCAACGTAAAATTAATATATATGAACAGGTTACAATTTGTAGTATCACTTAGTTAAAATTTCAAATAATGCAAGATTCTTCACTGTTACAGCAGTTAATTTACGTTGTTTGATATTAAGGGCTTTGGCAAATCGAATGGGTCATTATGAAAGACCAATGATAAACGTACATTTTGGTATGAATAAGGACCTCAATTTCTCATTATATGATATTTTTCACATGAAAAGGGGACCTGAGTCCTTTGGCCACCGACAATGGAAAATTTTGTGGAAAATACGAGTAAATTGAATTCATTATTGTTAGTTTTGAAATTTTCTAGGTTTCCACTTAGTTTACTAGATTTCTTTATGTTTTTTCTTGAGAATCATCCAAATAAACATGGTTCAACATATTTAATTCATTGTTTTCATTATCCAAATGACGCATGTGCTGATAACCGGAACTGTTCAGTGTTAAAGTTTTCATTTTTCTTTTTAGAATGGATAAAATACTACAAAAATCATGTAATGTACTTATCTGATGATGTATAATATAACATATTTTTTTAATTGTCAGTTGCCAAAATTATTTAGTTCAGAAAGTTTTCTAAGTTTATATCAAAATAACAAAAAGTGACCGAGTTACCTTTTAAGAATCACCCCAGAAGAATGAAATATTTTGTTTCACACCACAAATGGGATGAAAAATTGCCTTTTTGTTGACCAAAAGTATAAATATTTTGATATATATCACCCAACTATTCTATGCATTACATCCAAATGCGCATTAGTTCAGAAGTTCAGAAGTTACAAGCGGTAATAAGCAAGTGAAATATGTTTTAAAAAATCTGTTTAAAATCTGTTTTTCCGTTAACCAGCTGTCGAACCCCTACAAATGAAAACCCTCAGAAGTAGAAAAATGTGCGAGCTAGAGATTAACGAGGTCTTACCTTTTAACGTTTGATGCCTAACATGATAATTATAGAGTGCGATAATTATAGAGTACAATTGAATTTGAAAGTGTTCAATTATAATTTTGAATGATTAAATTAGGTTATTCAATTCGATCAAATGTTCTACTTACTTATTGAAAACACAAAGACTGAGCATTAGTGACGGCGATAGTTCGAAACAATATGATCTATAAGCATCTCATTATACGAATGTAACTGTGCGGAACTCTTTTGATCTACTGATGTTTTACAAAAATTATATGTTTCAAATACGATATTTTACAAATATAATATCTACCAGGGATCACAAGGTGATTTAATTTACCGTAATTTCCACAGCCAGCTCATTCACGAACGAGGAAAATGAAACAGGTTAGTAATTTGTCCATGTAGTAAGTTATTAAATATATTTGTGACCCGTAACTAAATAATTTTTGACATAATAGTGCTTTACTCGCCACACATCAAAATTAATCAGAAATTGAATTTTGCCATTATTGACGCTTTGACCATTGTGTCCTGAAAATGTCAATATTTGCGGAATTGTATCTCTGGTTCATTTTGGCCTCCCATTCTATGAAAACTTCAAATACATTTAAGATAAAGCCGAATTATTCGTGAAATTAAGGCAATCCTGCTGGATTCAGCTTTCCGAAAACGCTGAATATATGTACCCCTCAGTGGAATGTAACTTCTTAAGAAAATGCAGTTTTTATTTATGTTGGGCCTTCGCCGTTGTCGCATTTCCCAACGAGTATCTGAAGCTTAAAATAAATCAATAATTCAGCCATTTAATACATGCAATAAAACGAAAACACATAGGATGAATGTTCTGAATTTCAGTATTCGGCGAATGATGAAATACAGAAATACTAAATTTTCTACTCTATAAAAAGAATTATTTATATGAAATATCGGTTTGAAGGAATGAAAGGAAACTACATTTCCAGTCTTTTTTAAGCGGAACGAGGCAAGAAAAGTACGGTTTTCTTTCGGAAAAGGGACCGATAAAGAATTCGAAACTGACAATCTGATGAAAATGCATGAACGGAACAAAGAAAGTATGTTGGATTTCAATATGAATGAGGACAATGTGTAGTAACTTCTACCATGGAAAAGTAGTCAAATGAATTTGATTTTATAAGAATTATATTAATAATTTGAAAGGTCTCTTCAATTTTAATCAACTTTTTTCTGCTTAAAAAGTGATGACACATCTGGAAAAAGTATTTTAGATGAGATCCTATTAATATTAATTATCATTATTATTATTTATCCTCCAGAAGGACGATACAAGTATTGTATAGGAGTAGTCGTTTATCTAAAATTAACAGAACATGATAACATTCAGTTAAATTGTATATAACAAAACAGTAAATTTGCAGGTATAATAGTCACATATATACATATATTCACCCAAATACACAAATAACAGACAAATCATAAAGGATTTACAATTACTTATTACAGTACCTGATCGACTTTATAATAGCATCTTTCAATTAAAAAACGTTCAAGACATTTTTTAAAACTTGTTAAGGTTCGACTCTCTCTTACATGGTATGGTAATTTATTAAATAATAAAGGACTTAGTGAGTTTGGAGAGTTTTTAGATAATTTGACCCTAGAAAAGGATATATTCAGCTGATTTTTTATTCTTGTGTCATGTTTATGAATGCTAGATCTGGTTAAAAAACTGCTATAGTTACTAAATATATACACACAAACTTCATGATTTTACATGTTTTGAATACATCAACACAGCTTTGTCGAGAGAATAGACTACACATTACTCGGAGTATTCTCTTTTGTGCAACAAATACATCAATGGCAATGACAGTCTTTTGATGACTGCCATGATCATATCTGTACATTACCGTTCCTTCCATATATGATGTTATTGGCCGATACTTGATAGAAATCCATAACGTATCCAAGTAACCCTTCATTGTGGAATTTTCACTGAACAGTTTACAAAACCACAACCCGTGTTTTGATATACAATCGCTATTTTATCTCAAAAAACATGTGATTCTGTAGTGTTCAGTGAAAATCTCACAATTGAATATTACTCGAAAAAATTCTTTTTATTCGAAAAAAGTATTGTTAAAATCGAAATTTCAACATATGTGTTCCAGAAATATTTTCCAGTTTTCTTCGTATTCTTCGTTATCGATGATCTGTTTTCAACACCTTCATCAACACACTATGCTTCCTGAGTATTCTGGCACCCATTACCCATCCAGTTCATTTTTTTACACCAATTCTTTCAGTTCTTCACCACATTTCCAAACCAATAGATGCAGCTTGGCTTTCTGTAAAAATATCGATCCACATATTCTATCAAGATATACAATTAATATTCCATGCACATGGCAAAATTGCAATGCACAAGACAGAAGTTTGTTAACCAAGTGGGTATCAATGATATAAATACCTAGTCATGTTCCTGTCATTGTGTTTATAACTTCAACCGTAAAGTTGAAAGGATACTTCGGAGACATGATTCCTGAACAATGAACATGTTTGATCCAGATTCCTCTGCATATTTCGAAACTTTCGTTTTAGTTTTTTTCTATCTGATTCGGCTAACTTTTCTCTCCCCTATTATCAAAAGTTGTAGAAGAGGTAGATTCTAACTTGTCTCTGAGGCTGCTGTTGATATGGTTCTTTCTGCACCTATTATTCTCAAACGAGCATCTTGCTCAGTTCATTATTGTCAGTCGTTCGTTTCATTCAGCATACCAGAGAGCTTGAGTTTTCATGGGTTCAAACCACCATTGCATAGAGTCATTACATCATGTCCGGTTCTAGTATGATTTTGACTATTATTGAAGGCAACAAATCACAACTAAGTTTTTCCTTTTACAGGTGTAAACTACTGCGGCTGTCCAAATAACAGAGGTGTATCCCATCCAGAATCTCTCAATGTGACGTTGACTTCAGAAAGAGGATATGGATACGGTTTAGCTGTTTCTGTTGGAGATCATACGGAGAACAGATCTGCAGATATCTTGATATCCAGAATCGTAACAGATTCGCCGGCATATAGGTGAGAATAAAATCGTCAACGAAATGAGTATTTCATAAACATAGCTAGTGTCACAAATGGTTGTGATCTTGAAAATGCAAAGACATCCTGGAGTGGTCTCTTGAATACTAATACCCTCTATGTTTTTTCACTTATTTAGATACCAAAAATTCCATATTTGTGACTTCGTATTAATATTAATGAAGTACAGCAAAAAACATTAACTTTGTATATGCCTTCAAATTAAAATATAACAAATTATCAAACAGTTCCAATAATTAGTGTTAGTATTTTCATTCGGGTTTGAAGACCGTCGTAGTTTGGAACTGCATCCCAACGTTTCGCGAGTACGACTGTCTGGCTTCTTCAGAGGTTTATTCATCGTGATGATTCACCGATGACTGATGATTTCTATTTCGTAGGTTATAATTATGTTAACTCCTACGTAGTCCGCCTCTCTTGTTGATGCGTTACTATAGGCCGAAGTGTTATTACCTGTTAATGACGTAAAAGTGCATTGCGCTGTTGTCCCTTTAGCATCTTCTTGCCACTTTAAGTGAACTGTAACACCTACAAGAAGAATTGGAGCACCTTCAAGTGGCTTTAATATCGAATGGATGTAACCAGGATCAGCAAGGCCATAAAACTGAAGACTTCCATAAGTCAAAATAGGGAGGAAACTCAAACAGTTGCTCGTGTATTTCTATCGTACATGCCTAGGGTTACAGCTAGAATCTGAAAACTTTTAGGGAAGCATAAAATAAAAACAGTGTTCAAGACCGCCAGGAAAATAAACAAACCTTAGATCTGCGAAAAAAGATAAAAGAGATCCACTATCAGCTGCGAGTGTATATCGTATACCATGCACCTGCGGAAAAGTTTATATTGGTACCTCCAAAAGATCAATGGTCACAGAGCTGAATGAACATCGGAGAAACAGTAGATCAGGTCATATTCACAAATCGTCAGTAGTGAATGAGGTCACACGATACTGTTTGAAGATGTGAAACTACTTGCTCCCTACCATTGATACCAGAGTCGGCTTGTACGGGAAGTCATAAAAATCCACAAACATTCGGAAAACTACAACATAAAAGAGTAGGACGTAACGCCCAACCGGATTTGAAATCTCGACCTTCAAAATAAAGATAGTTGCACTAAAAATCTCGGCCGCGAAATCCTTAACCAATTTATCAGTTCCAATAATCCTGATCGTAGATTCAATATTGGTACTGCAACTGAAACCAATGCTGAATGAGATGATATAAATGTATATTTATTGGTATTGCTTGAGTGAATTTATGCTGATAGTATAAAACAAAAGTAAAAATTCAATAACGTAGCCATTGAAAGAGTTCAAACAAAGTTTTGTAAATTTCTAATTTTCACAATAGATGGTTCTTACCCTGAGGAAGGTATCAGTAATAATACCTCTCTCAGGACCTTTGGAAGTTTTTAGTTTAGAGCATCGCAAAAAATGTGCGTCGCTCATATTTTTATTCAAGCTAGTGAATGAAAGAGTTGACTGTCCTAAAATTCTTTTGAACAAATTAACTTCAATGTACCACGGCCAGCTTCACGATGTCAATCCATTTTTAGACCTCTCAGAGCAAGAACTAACATTATGCTCAATTCCCGTATATATGTTACATATATATGCACAAATTTCAATAGTATTTGTGCCCATGGTGATTTATTCTTCACTAACCTCCATAACATCATTAGAATTGCTAACGTGTACTTGAAGTAGGTAATTAGAATTAGTTTTTCTTTTTTGTTCATTTTATATTTCGTTTATGGTTGAGTATTGTGAATAAAATTTCATATTGTCCTGTAAATGGGTGACTCTTGGACAATAAAGCTATTATTATTACTATTATTATTTTCAGAAAGATGGTTCAATAACGACAAGGTCACCCTATCGAAAAAACAGAGAACGACAAGAGTGCATTACCAATAAGTCCTTCAATATAAAAGTTGGTCAGTTATTCCAAAGTCAATTCGAAATAATACACATCAATGCTTAACATTGATGTGAAAAATTGCAGGAAAGTATTTTTATCGCCTTAAGAAAAGGCGAAGGAAAAGTACCACCGAAAGAAACAGGAGAAATGGTTATTTCACCAAATGAATAAAATTACCAAAGTCTGCAGATGATATTAAAAAAAAATATCTATCAATTGGAAGGTGAAATATTCGAAGTTTGAGGTAAAGAAGCTTGAGAAGAAAGTACAGAAGTGCCTCACGAAGACTCTCAGATTCACAGATACATCGTACTATCCCAAACATCCTTTTAATTACTTCTTTCTTTTGTTGTAGCTGGTGGTAAGAGTTGTTGTTCAGGTACTTGTCTGTGTGTGTTGGTTTCCTGTACACTCTGTGGTCCAATGTACCATCTTCCTTGGGTTTCTCAGTCCATTGTGAATTAGATTTTTTTCGATCGAGAGAGAAATTGTCGACTCAGACAAACAGACAACAAATCAGATGTAGCTGATTATGCTCTAAACAAAGAAAGCACCAACATTATCTCATTCGTAAATATACAAATACTCGATAAAACTCAAAATTATTATACAAGAATATATAGAGAGACAAAAGAAATAAAAATAAAATAAAATCTGGCTACCTGCCCTTAAAGGTTCAGAAACAAGGTCATGTAGTCAAATTAAGAGAAACCAAGCCATGCCTACCAATAATAATATAAAACCAGACCCAAATACCAGTATCGTAATGTCTGCGTTGGAAACAACAGAAACAACAACTCCACCATCAACTCAGGCACTGCGACAGTCACCATATCGCCTTTGATAATGTCTACCGCAGTGGTAGGCGAAAGGTCAGGCATAAAAACCTGCAAACTACGGCCAAAACACCCGGAAAATAGCTTTCACAAAAAATCAACACAGTCAAAAAAATATATGGAAAAAACATCGCGACAAATATATACAGGAAAAGCCTACTCCACCGATTCCTGATAATTTGTCCAATGTTTATATCCAAATAGGTAGTTTATCAGAAGTTCACAGAAAAAGTTGAAGAGTCAACAATGAAACTTTGGATTTCTATCAGAATAATCAGAAAGAAAACACTCAGTCTTTCCAATTTCAGCCAACAAACGAAATATAAATTCACTCCTTTTACTGTTTATTGAGTCTAAGGCTATTGGTGCAGAGTATTGTCATGCATCTTCACTGTTGTCCAAATATATTGCCTTATTTAACAAATATTTTCAATTTCCAATTTGCTGTTAGCCAATAGTTTTAGATTTCGTTAGATTATATATTTGAAGTAGGCTTTTTTTCTTCAAAATAGTCTTGATTGTTAAGTTTCTGAGTTCCTTATAGTAGTTTCAGTGATACAACTCTCTAGTTTTCTTAAATTTCTCTGGGGGCTCATTCTCAAGATTGCAGTGAGCCAGGGTGAGCCAGTTGTGAAAGGGACTTGTCGAAATCCTCACATACTTGAATTATCCTTGAAAAATGTTTATTGTTCATGAATATTTACTCGAAAAATTTCCAAAAATCATTCAAGCACTAGTTTCAAAGTTCCTGGTGTCATGACCCTTTACAAATACCAGTACGATCTCAGCTCGTATTAGAAATAATTTATTTTAAAAATGTGACGAAAAGTATAGTAATTCAAAACACACCAATTCTCTAATTAAATAGAACTGACCGATACTTGATCCATATTAAAACTAATTAATACAGTTTATTGTATAATTTTCATTAAAAAGGGTTTTACAAAAACCGCAACGCTATACAATAGCTTCCTCAAGCATAAACTAAAAGTTACTTCTGAATTACTGTTTTATACTCTGACATATTTCCTACTTATATGCCAAGTTTCCGATGAATGAATCTATCTGAAAAGGTGAGATATGAATTCAATAACTATATGAATAATTTTTTGATACTATTGTAAATATACTCTATTATTTTTAGTAGAGATACAATAAACAGATTCAATAATGATGAATTATTCAATTTAGATACAGAGAGTTTTTGAATTTGTATATTTCCATACTCTCCAACAGGTTGAGTTTCAAACCTCTTTTCTGGAAATGGAGGGGCTTGAATTCATGGTTGAATTCATGTCCCTCTGTGATTAAAGGAGTGTCATATGTGGAATTTATTTTTCCGTTCTTGAAACTATTTTTGTGTTCCTTGATGCGGGCTTTGAACGTTCTTTCAGTTTGACCTATATAAAACATTGGACATGACCCACATTATTATTCATACACTGCCAATTTTTGTTATTTTTGATGTGTATGCCTATGTTGTTGTTGGTTTTGAAAGCAATATCTACACCTTTGTTGTGCAGAAAATTCGAAATATTTGTATTGGGTTGACCTAAGCAGGTTATGGTTCTATAACTTTTATCTTGTTTTATTCGAATTGGGTGAACTCCCTACAAAGCTTGGATGTATAACTTTTTTCATAATAAAGAATGTATGAGACAGCTATCGTAATCATTACTAGCGGCTATTTATTTTATTATCTTCAGTTCTTTATTGAAATTCGCCTCTGACAAGGGCACATTAGTCTGTAGATCATACTGTTGAAAGCTGCTACTTTGTGCTGATACAGGTGGTTGGACGAATTATGAATGATAACACCAATTCTCCTTTTACGCCCCTTTCATTATTTTAATCCCCGTCGTACATGATTACATGAATTGGTGTTTTTTTCAGATGTGGTTGTCTGCAAGTCGGTGACCGTCTAATCTCCGTCAATCATCAACCCAACTTAACCCTTCAGGAAATTAACTCCATATTGGAATTGGGAAACGAACCGACTGGGATTGGAAAAGTCACTCTGCAAGTTGAGTTTGATGTGGCAGATACGATCGTACCTTCTAGCGGAATTTTCACGGTCAGACTTCCTAAAAGAGGGGCAGGACTAGGTATAACTATCACAGGTGAGAAAGTTTAACATCTATACACCTTTATTTTCAAAACAACTAACACTTGAGTTTCAAACATTTGACAAGAGAACAAATCATCCTGATACTTTGAAATTGAAGAATATATTTAAATTTTTTTGAAAGAGCAACTATCATAACTAGAATTGTGTCTCCATCTTTTATGTTAATTCTGCACTTGATAACACTGATGTATCACCGTATTTTATCTCAACCTGTGAAAGTATAGTTGGAAAGTTTTGTTGCGGCGTGTACTGACGAAACTTTTATGGATCGGGCAGCATATTTCACAACCATATTTCGAGGAACAACAAATTGTTGTCACTGCGGAGCCATTTTAAAGTTATTGAAGTGTAAAGTTTTCAGAAATATCCCGAATTTACGTTTCATTCTGAACTAGCGAACCGCTCCAGCTCCGCTGTCCGTGCATTTTAAATCCGTATTATCGCCCCGGCTATGCACGGGTGCAATGCTGATTATGAAAATACATATAAACGCCAGTGATCGCTGCTAATCATAAAGTGCTATATAGGGCGAAGCACGGCCTCTTTATAGTGAGTGAAAAAACTGTTACTGAATTTATATTCTATCAAAGAATTCATTATTGTGATTTGATTTCCTTCTTTGCAGCATCGAAAACTAAACCCGACGAGCCATTCGTCATATCCGAGATACGTCGAGGATCAGTAGCTCACAGAACGGGTACTCTTCATGCTGGTGACCGCCTCTTGGCCATCGACAATCACCCGTTGGACCACCTGAGTCTGGAAACGGCCTTCGACATCCTCCAAACTTCCACGAACGATATCGTGACTCTGAAAGTGGAGAAAACGGAAACGGAAAACTCAAATTTATTCTTGGATAGCGTTGTGTATACGGTGGAACTTCACAGGTGTGGTGGACCGCTTGGAATCACAATATCCGGGAGCGAGGATTGCATGGATCCAATCGTTTTATCAAGGTTGACTGAAGGTAAGTTTCTTATTTCAGTCTGAAAGTCAACTGTAGAATTATACAGAATTCAACATCATAAAATGTCTACAGTTGCTCCGAATAAATAGGTTGAATAAATGGTGGCCGCATATTTCATAACGAGTTGTAGGTAATTTGGGACTTATCTAATATATAAAAATGGATGTTTCTTGGTTGGTTTCTTGGTTGGCTGGTAAGTGATAAACTTCTACATCGCTCAACCAATCGTGATGAAACTTGACATGTATAAGTAATTTTCCATATAGAAGGTTTTAAGGCTATCAATTTTTCTGTAAATCGGCACTAGATGACGATGCAGAACAATTTTTTGAAAGCACTGTCCTATAACGCTGCGCACGCCTAAGTTCATTGATTCTGATTCTACCACAACATTGGAACAGCAACGATACAGCGACATAGTACTAGTTATGAATAAAATGGATGTTTGTTGATTGGTTGGTTGGTAAGTTATAAACTTCACATCGCTCAACCAATCGTGATGAAACTTGACATGTATAAGTAATATTTCATAGAGAAGGTTTTTAAGCTATCAATTTTTGTGTAAATCGCCACTAGATGGCGCAGCTGAACAATTTTCTGAAAGCACTGTTCTATAATGCTGCGCACGCCTAAGTTCGTTGATTCTGATTCTGTCACAACATTGGAACGGCATCAGCGATACAGCAACATACTACTAGTTATGAATAATGCTTATCAGTTACTCGCAACAAAATGAATAGATTTTCTAGCGATCTGGCATGTTCCTTCAGAATAACAACCGATAGGCAGCTATTTCGATATTTCGGTCTTAGCTGGACTTGGTTGGTCTTCAGTTATCTTGTTATAATTATCTGTTTTTCTAGCAGATAAACACATGCAATACTACCTGGTAGTCAAATGAAATTTGTCAAATGAAATTTTACTTCAATATAGACATATTCATCTATAGAGAAGTAAAACTCCATGGATCCTGTCATTCATTCCTAATAGAAATACGGAAAAAAAATCGGTTTCCAGCATGAGCTCGTTAGATACTTCACTTTTCATGAATATAATGACTGGCAGTCAGCATTTTGTAATCAATTGAAGACCAGCCATGTCCGGTACTAATGAGACCCAAACAAAGTTCATATCGGCTGTCATTATTAATTCCAACTGATCACAAGCTCTGCCTGTAGTTGATTCAGGAGGATGTACCACTGCGCCACCTGCAGGAAAAGCCCGGAAGCAACTTCTCAAATCCATACTTCGGTGTGGGAGTCAGAATAATGAAGAGATATATTTCGGATGAATAGATAAATATGCCCAAGTTCTGGTTAGATATCAAACCGTTGTCTCTCATGCGAGACCTACGATTTTGAAGATACGTGTGGTAGATACCCGGCGGAAATACAACAGTTAACACATCTAATGCTGCTTAGCAAAAAAATACTGTAAGGTTGCCTCAGCCACAATATTCTCCAGACATGGCTCCTTGTGACTTATTCATTTATCCAAAACTGAAGAGGACTTCGAAGAGCCTTCGTTTCAAAAGCTCAGATGACATGAAAGGCGCATCACTAAAAGCGCTAAAGGTTGTCCTAAAACCCTGGCACAAGTACGTAATATCTAGGAGACTATTTTGAAAGCGACAGCATTGATTTGAACGAATAAATAAATATTTTCTTGAATGAAAACTTTCGTTATTTTTCAACATATCTTCTATTATTCATTATTGATCCCCATTAAATTCCGCTGTTAGAAGTTTCTCAAAATTGTCATGTTTAGAAATAATAATAATTTATTTCCCAAGAGACAAAATATTGAATTGGAATAGTCAAGTCTAGAAAAAAAACATGCAAGGTAGATTTAACAACTTCACATTCAGAGCTTTGGAATAGCAAGACTAGCCGTTGAAAATTCCAAACATAAAAATTGTAAATATGTGAAACATAACAGAAACATTAATGACAATATTCTTATGAGATATCTTCTAAAAAGAATTCATCTGTTGAGAAAAACATTTTGTAACAAGTAATTTTTTGAGTTGATTTTTGAAAGTTAATTACGAAGAGTTTTTCATTCAGAAATGTACTCTATTTTTACAAATTGGTAGATGGAAGTGATTTTGAGAACGAGTATTTACTTGATATATATCAGAATTCTTCACAAAACTATCTCTATAATTGAAAATATATATACACATTTCGAAAATATATAACGATGGAAGTATTAAAATTTCATATTTGCTGAAAAAACTTTTACAGCTCTCGGTACTAGGCACATTCATGATGCACCTGATAATTTTTTTTGTGCAATGAA
>WOGN01002416.1:0-16796 GCA_015342105.1 Leptinotarsa texana
TCTGTTGACTTACCTGGCTGGTACGCATATTGACGTTCGTTGAGCGAGTTTATTGATAATATCTCATCTCTTATGTATCTTTCCATCAGTATTTTCAGTGTTTTGAGCAGGAAAGACACTAGACTAATTGGTCGGTATGACTTGGGCGTCATATCGTCATATCGTAGATAACTCTGCCTTTTTGCCACTCATTCGGTATGTATCTCATGGCTATGCAAGCCTTATATATTCTACACAAGTATGGAAAGTCGAAATTTCCAGTTTTGTTTTGAATCTTTAAATTTTGACTTTGATCTCGAAATTTCGACTTTCAACTCTAATTTTGAGATAAAAATCGAAATTTCAAGTTTGAAGTCGTACTGTTTATCAGCTTTTATTAATTTTTTTGTTCTGTTGTTTCAAATGTGTAAACATTTATCCAATGTTGTTGGAAATAGTGGTAAAGATGATTGACGGTCAGAGGACTCAGATACTTTTTCTAACTACACTTACAGCTGAATTATACGACTTCATAATATCTTTGTGAATAATATTTCCTGATCATCAAAAGATCTACCTGGTATCTGCACCTTTTCAAGCCCTTCACGTCGGATAGAAAACTGGTACCTGCTGAATATAGCCTTGAAAATTATATTGTCAAGTTCAGGGTATTCTTTCAATTATAATTTTAGTCGAGGAAGATATTTTATGCAACCATGTTGCCGGTATTATATTGGACTCAATTTTTCTTGATTTTGCTGCATTTTTCATTGACAAATAATGATAATTTAAAGGATCTCCAACTTTTTTTGTATTCGTTAATTTATGATAGCACATATTTCGGTAACTGTTAAAATTTATAATAATAATAATAATAATAAGGCGCTTATTAGGTTAAAATGGAATAAGTTTTCACTGAGATATTACAGTTTAAATCAGACTCATAAAAACCGACAACACTTTTGAAAGAACCCACACTAATACATACCTGTTTTATCTCATTTTGGAAATATAAGTGAAAAGGGGAAACAGTATTGAATTCCCCTGAGTTACAGAATACAAAATATAAGTGTAAAGTAATTACAAACGTACCTTGAACGTAACTGTATTGCAACTATAACTGATTCATTTCGCCACGTAGAACGTATTTATAGGAAAATAAATGATTGTAGCTTGAAAATAGAACAAAGAAAATAAAAGTCCTTTGTTGAAACTGATTACTGCCGTATGTAGATTCAGCATAAGTCAGCATTGATATTGATCTTGTTTATCTATGTCACCTTTGGTATGAATAGAGAAGGTCAATAAACAACATATATCAAACCAATAATTTTATTGGACCCTGCAGGACATATTGCGATGTATCCTTCCCGAAGCTCTGGTTTATCAGATATATTCCTCACAGTCGTAGGGGGCTGTGGAGAATCATTCTTTATAGTCGTAGGGGGCGTAGAGAATCATTTCTCAGAGCCGTAGGGGGCTGTGTGGTATGATTAAGTTGTTAAGAAATGTAAGTTTCTAAATGCACAAAATACCTCAATTAGTTTAGATTAGAATAGTTGATACTGATGACTGTGATATTTTTCTTATTCACTTTTTTCGATTCTTTTGTATTGTGAGCTTCAATGAAACCTGTCTTTCTATTTTCCTGCGTAATTACTGTAGCCGTCAAGGATACGAATTTCATTTGGAATGACAGGTTTTCTTTATCATGCTCTGAAATGTAGTTATTAAAAATGTATTCAACTTGGAAATATCAAAAGGAAGCATTAAAATCGATGAAGACAATTTAATTTTTTTTTCAGTTCTCGGTCAGTGGTTGCAGGCCAGAAAGCGGCATTATTAGAAGGTTTGAAGGTGCTGAAAGATGACGGTCAACAAAAGCGCAGTGTCACAGGAGACATCGTTTCTCCAGGGCAGGTTATGGGCATTGAGCATCTCAGGGATCCTCGCCTAAATAAGGTAGGAAAATGTATGTAATTTTTTTATTTTTTGCTTTTTTGTGGAAGGGAAGTTGAATTAAGTCCGACAAGTTCTTGATTAAGTCGGGAAGAACTATTTCGCAGGTCTGCAGGTCACCAAATTGTTCTCAACAATCAATACTCTTACATGAAGGCTAAAATACTTGCAGGTCGACCCTGCCAGATTAGAATCACGACCAGATTAATAATTTCCGACAGAAAAAATTCCAATCTCCACTCTTTATGTATGAAAAAATGTTAAATTTCTCACAAAACTGAAAATTAACGTTGCAGGTCGGCAGAAGTTCTTGCCGGTCGGACTTACTCGAAGGGTGCTGTTTGGAATTGTTTCTGTTGGAAATGATTATTATTCTGGTGGAGATTTATATCTGAGAGACCCAACCTGCAAGAATTTCTGACGACCTGCAAGGTTCATTTTCAATCTAATTAGATTTCTAATTTTTTCAAAACCTGATGGATAGAAATTTTTTCTGTCGGAAATTATTAGTCTGGTAGAGTTCTTTATCTGGGAGGCCTGACCACCAAGAATTTTAGCCTTTCCACAACATTACAGGGTCAATGTTTACTGAGATCTGCAAAATAATTAGACACAATTGAGTCCGTAAAATAGTTATAATATAACCCTGTTTAGCAGTTTTGTGATATTGACGATTACTCGAGAACTTGGCATGAGTTTGAGTCATTTTTGTTTTACCCGGACTTAGTGATTTCTTTACTGAAATACTTACTTGTTTCGGAAATAATGCAGGAAATTTAGAGGCCGTGATTCCATTGGTATTTTTGTATCTTCGTTTTTTACTCCCACTATAGGGTGTTCTTCCAAAGACACCCTCTGATGGGAAGTATTTAAGTGCAGTAAGCAGCAAATTCAAAAGTTCTTCCAGATGTTTCAATAATGAATTTTGTCTATTAATCAAGATGAACATTTAGTTAATTTTATAGTTAACTGTTTTTTGGAAATATAGTTGACGTTTCAAAAAACTTATTTTTACCATTTTCAAAATCTTCATCACGTTACTAACTTGCCTCAATCATTCTTTCGTTAACTCGGAACCACAATCAAAAAATTTGATAATACCCAGGTGAAATATTCGATACACAACGGAATCTTTTATATTCGACAAACCACTATACTGGTTTAATCGTCCTCTTGAAGGTGTTCACTTGGTGATCGAAACTCGTGTCGAAGTGTTACAATAACGGTTTGGTGTTGTGAAAAAACTACAGTAATATTTACCTTCGCAAGTATCTCAGTTTTCAGATTTATCTCGTCCCCACATAAAAAATATTTGTTGCTAATAAACTTCTTTACTAAAACCGCTTTTATCGACTTATGGGTGGTTATTTACACTTCTAGGCGCGGAAAAGCAAACAAGTGGTATGTGTCGTCGTAGTTAGCTATTTTAATCGTCGCTGAGCTGATCTAATTCAATTTCACGTTATGAAACCAATCTGTTTATAGCCAGGAACTTGGGGTAAGTCATTTCCCGTGTACGAGATTATAACGTTGTGGGAAATTTGTGTGATGCATTTTGAAAATGCAACTTTTAGAAAGGTTCCTTTATCAACCACCATATATGGTAAAATTGAAATAATTATTTTAAAATTTTTAGAATGTTCTATTTTTTCAATTGGCCATTTCCCTTCAAAATTTTCAAAGCAATCCATCTTGCGTTTGCTCAGATACTTTACAGTACTCGACAAAATAGTGAGATGCTCCTATACAACTCTGGCGGGGTCTCTCCTCCATAACATCTGGTCAGACGAGATTTTAAACAGACTCCTTTTCTGCATCTCACTATTGCCATTATCCGTTGTGCTCAGAAATACTCGAAGGTACTCGTATAACTGTAGCACCCGGAAACCGAAGGCATAAGGTTACCCATTTGTTTCATCTGGATGATCTTGAACTTGCTCTCTCTGAAGAAAAAGATCTCCATCAGTCCTTAAGGAGTAGACAAAATTCGGGGTAGACAAATGTGCAAAGATCCATCAAAGAAGATGGTGGTGCAGGGGTTGCGGAGAGGATGAAGCATCCTACACCATTCGGATGCTGGAGAGATGTATACTTCTATCGGGGTGGAACAACGCCACTTACAAGAGGTAGCAGTAATAAAAAACGCTGTCTTCTCCAATAATTAATACAAACTCCGACAGATCTGGTCATCAGAACTGTAGAGGAAAAACAAAGTTGCTGTCTTGAATATGCTTGTCATCTCACTCCACTTTGGAGTAGTAAAGTGGATTCAGAATAAGCTGTATGAACACGAAGTAAAGGTCCGAAAAATGACGAAACTCCATTAAAGTTTGCCTGCCAAATCGTACTTTCTCCGACAAAACAAACGTGGATTTCTTGAGTGAGCAGGAATTAGAGCTGTCTGCCTTTGAAGTAGCTGCAGCGGCTGATGTACTGAGTTTAGTTTTGGACACTAAATGAGGTGACCACAACTCTGTCAGCGAGTTGCAACCCGTTAAGTGAAAGGGTCACATAAAAACCTCGAAGATCACTTCACTCTTGGGGTAACATAAGGATGAGTAAATGCATGGGGTCTTCTTTAACAACACCTGACCTTCGCATTCCTCAGTTCGAGTGGGTCTTAGTGGGAACCAGGGGTTTATGATGTCCTGCCAAAATGTCAGGCCAGACTACCGTAGTCGCGTGATGGTTATATCCGTAGTCCGTGGCGCCTGAGACCCTAATACAAAACCATTTTTCATGTCCAGCATTTGAGGTCTCGGCCTGTTTCCATTGACATAATCGAACACTTGACAGAGACCTGTTGTGGGGAATGAGAAGTGCCGAATTTATTGGAACTCCCCAACCATTTCACACCCTCGGGTTGATACAAGCTAATAAGCCTGATGTAAATCCTCTTCGGCCATCAGAGTATAAGACGATTCTCTTCGTGGATTTTTCAGCTTGGGGAGGCGAATATTGTC
Source organism: Leptinotarsa texana (assembly GCA_015342105.1). Taxonomy (NCBI): domain Eukaryota; kingdom Metazoa; phylum Arthropoda; class Insecta; order Coleoptera; family Chrysomelidae; genus Leptinotarsa; species Leptinotarsa texana. Next base: position 4,902 of record WOGN01002416.1, read on the forward strand.
TTAAAAAGGAATTAAAAACAAATGAATTTATATCCTCACTTCGAGCTCTGCAGAATATCCTAACTACTCCGTTGAAATAGTTTTTCTGATTGTTGGAGTCGTTGGGGTCGTTGGGAAAGCCACACACACTGCTACTAGTCTCACATGTCATGGTGGTGCGGCTTGTGATGAATGTCATCTCTTGGGTTTCGGAAGATTGAGACCCTTGCAGAGATCAGTGATGAGACCTGACGCCTGAGGGGTAGGCAGATTAAGACTCCTGCGTCACGGCATGAAACCCTTGAAGCGTGCGACCACCTGAGGATTAGGCAGATTGAGACTTCAGAGTAGTCAAACTTCTTTGAGAATGGCTCCAAAGCCGAAGCCAAAACTTCGAAAAACTAAAATACTAAGACGCGGTTCAACCAGGACTTCCGTTATATGGTGACATGTATATTCAAGGGTTTTATCACCCTAATTGAAATGTCTATGACTCAAAATCAAAATGGAGAAATTCAGTGAGAATATTGAATCTTGGGCATGGTTTCACACTAAAAGGGAATTAGAAACGTGACGGAAATACCGTAAAGTTTTTTTTTATTTTTAGGTGTGTTTGACTACAAACGGTGCGCAGTACTTATGATGCATTGTTTGGAACCTTTGGTGTAGTAATGAATATTACTGGAGTTTTTTCCCAACACCAAATCGATATTTTTAACACCTCGGCACGTGTTTCGATCACCAAGTGATCATCTTCAAAGAGGAAGATTAAAACTCCACCCACGTAATGTTTTTGTTTCGTGTCATTTGTATTTGTATTGGTTGTTAAGTGGCTGTCAGCAAATAATAAGCGGTGTCAAAATGGCGAATATATTTTTTTAAATGCCATTCTGTTTGTACCTATATTTTTTATCAAATGAAAAAATAAATATAGTGAACTTATCGTATGCCTAAGAGTTTCATTAAGTACTCAACGGTCAATTCCTCCATAATGTATAGTGTTCAATTTTTATAATCACCCGAAAAATGTCTGTGTGCTCGAAAATTAATATACCTACTGTATTTTTTTCAATGCAGTATTCACCAAATACAGAAAACTAGTCTCAGTATTGCTGTTCTAATATGTTTTCGTTGCCATTTGTTATATTGAAACAAAATTTTGGAAAGATCAACGGCCTCCAATTGTTTTTTGTTTGATATTGTTCTGCTTCAGGCACTATTTAAATATTTAAAATCATTTAATTATTCGATTATTCGAAAAAAATTGATTAAAATTGAATAGAAGTCACCAAGTTTCCCGCCTCAAATTGTTTTTTAACGGTTTTGGCGACACTGAATAATTATACCACAGTAGAAAGCTACCTTTACTATGGTTATGCCCTGGACATTTATCCTGGAACCGGCTCTGCCGAAGGTCCTTCAAATTCAACCTTGCGTTCGCAAAGTATAGTTCATTCTGATTATGAAACGTGCTACGTATGCTATTGTCATTACAAAATTAGTGACGACTTTATATATTTGCTTATTTTGAAATATTTAGTAGTATTTTAAAGTAATTCTTATGTTGACGGAAATAATCGACTTGTATTACGTTGGCAAAAGTGCACCGATTCAAATGGCGCTTATATCGATTAAGTATTTACCGAAGTATTACAGTAGACCCATAAAAACGGACAAAACTTTTGGAAACACTAACACAGGTTGGAGTCATATCAGGTTTGGAGTCATACCAGGTTTTGAGTCATATCATGTTTGGAGTCATATCATGTTTGGAGTCATATCATGTTTGGAGTCATATCAGGTTTTGAGTGATATAAGATTTGGAGTCCTATCAGGTTTGGAGTCATATCAGGTTTGGAGTCATATCAGGTTTGGAGTCATACCATGTTTGGAGTCATATCAGGTTTGGAGTCATATCAGGTTTTGAGTCGTATAAGATTTGGAATCCTATCAGGTTTGGAGTCATATCAGGTTTTGAGTCATATAAGATTTGTAATCATATAAGGTTTGGAGTCATATCAGGTTTAGAGTCTCATTCTGTTTTTTAAAGGACAAAACACAGGTTAAACCTTAAGGCACATTGGATTTGATTCGCTGGACATAAAATCCATTTGGAAAAACGTTTTCGGGAAGTTTATTCTACATCGACGCAGTTCTCCATATAAAAGAGTTTTTGAACAGTGAAGTTCGAGGTGTACTGAGTTGAACCTCAAAACGATGAGCAGCCACAATCCGTCGCGTATTTCTGATATTTACCGCCCTTGGTGAAATCAAATGTGCCAAACCACTTGAACACTTCCTGTGAAAGTATCTAAGAAGAGAGACAAATTTCCAACCTTTCTTCGATGTTCCAGGCTATCAATCACGCGAATGGCTCTTTTCTGTATAGAATCCAGCAACTTCAGGGTTTGTTAAAGCATGAAAAGTAGCTGAGGTGTGTACAGTTTTCTGGTTCTGAACAGTGTTCCAAGCTTTTAAGAAGCAGGCTTTGAAATTCCAGCGACATGATTGTGTCAAGACATATTATGCCCATTTTAATCCCCAACAAACTTATCGAAGCAAAATGCAGAATTGTCTGACCTATGTTATAATATGGTCCTTTTCTCAGGACAAGAGAAAATGAAAGTAGAAAACATTTCACCATTGTAATAATAGCTTTCTCAATGCTTTCTTAAATGCTCCTTTCTCATTTATTCATTTTCTGAAATGAATTTTAGCATCGCTGGCACCAAATGCAGATTTCTCCGCATCAAATTTTGAATATTAAGGCAGGTCCGAAAAAGCTGCAGGGTTCGTGCCGATCGCACGAGGGCCGGTCTTTTGAAATCTGATCATTTGGAATACTTACTTACCTTCTCTCTCATTATGTGGTTCCAGAACTGAATTTTAATCTTAGTTAAAATGTTTTTCACTCACTATTCTCTTCTCGAAAGATTGACAAAAAGTCTCTTATCTGTTTTTTGTTATCCTAACTTCATCTTACTCTACTAGGATGGTATTTTTCTCAGTCCAAGAGGAAACGAAAGTCCAAGGTTTCAAATATAAAGTATAATAAGTAGAAAATGACTCTATGGACAAAATAAAAACGTATTAAATATTATATATAAGGAAAATGTTAAATTCCATAAAATGACAGAAACTAGAACAAGGAAATGCCGCCAATTTTACCATGCTATTTATTAATCTAACCTGTTTAATAATTACAGATACGCCAAATCGGTACAAAATACTCTTAGTTTTACTTTATGGAGAGTGGTGTAAAACTTGACAGATGCACCGTCCTACGCCTTCCAGTAGATAGTTCAGCTAGTGACTCATGGGTGACGTGCAAGATTCTTAATTCCGCAGCAGGTGAACGCCAACACTGCGTCATATGACAACACCCATATGTCTAGTGTTTACAGTGTCCTTCTTCAACCAATAGATAGTTCAGCTAGTGACTCATAGGTGACGTGCAAGATTCTTAATTCCGTAGCAGGTGAACGCCAACACTGCGTCACATGACAGCACCCATATGTCTAGAGTTTACAATGTCCTTCTTCAACCAATAGATAGTTCAGCTAGTGACTCATAGGTGGCGCTATGGTAGTGAAATCGCGACGATGCGTCTGGGTCACGTGACAATTTGTAGAGCTCTGATTGGTATACTGCCGTCTGTCTCGGTCAGTAGCGCCATCTGCCCGCGAATAGATCAAGAAATATCAATGAGGTTACGTACAGCGTCATCTGCCCGCGAATAAATCAAGCAATAATGCCGATAATTTTGTCAATACAGATCCCGAGCTTGAGAGTTACAAACAAACATACATACATACATACATACATACATATATACATATAGGTGAACCTAATATAAAGCGTGTAAAAAACAAAGTAGACATCTGCTTATTTTCTCAATCGTTTTTATGCATAGGCATACTTTTTTTCTTTTTGCATGCAATGTTTCGACTTGTTGATCTCCTTGGTTTTAAAGATTGTATAGAACTCTGTCTCCAGCCTTTATTTATACGTAATGATAATAATAAAATTTGGACATTTCGGAGAAGCCATAGCGGACATTTCAACCATATTGTATCTCAAAATGTCCTTCAATCGAAAAAAACATTTTGATACCTTACATCCTCACTTTGTTTTGTTCAAATTTGAAGATAGGATGGGTTCAATGGAACACCCTATATATTATTGACCCCAACAGAGGTTCAGATATGTTTCACATAAAAATATATTGAGGAAAACAAATTTTCAATAGTTGGCTCGAAACAATACAACTGTTTCGAATATGAAATCAATAATTGTTATTCAATATCTGTTAGTTGAATAATTGTGTTTTTTTTCCATCAAAGGTGAATGTCCTTGAACATCAAGATCCATACAAGTTGTTTTACCCGAATCTGGTCCATAGGTCAGTTAAACAAGAAGTGATGCAAGATTAAAAATGAATTGACTTGTACTTTTTCATTTTGCAAATAACAGTGTGGGTCAGTCAAATAAAATTGAGACATCGGAATTTATGAAGGTTAAACTGATTGAAAATTTCAATTGGAAATTGATAATCGAAGACTGGCTAATATTTCAATTGAATAGGTTATATTTTTAGGAGTGATTAATATTTGGGAAAGAAAGTTTTTGACTTTCTACTACTCCATCTTGATACAAAAAAAAGATATGAGGGAATCTTCCAAAGGAAGGAAGGAAGTAATCAATTTGAAAATAAATAACTCTATATATGTATGTGTAGATCATGCAAAGAAGTAACTTTCAGACACAAACTGAAAGAAAGTCTTCCTGAAACAGCTACTTTCATATGAACATTGATTCAAATAAGATTCCTCTTGGCTGGGATTAAATCAAATAGGTGAGTGAATGTCATTACGATGTCATCGATCACATAAGCAGATCAAGCTTTTTCCGTGACATCAAAAATCGTAATTCATGAATGTATTGTGTGTATTTTCTATACAGTTATCCAATTTGGTACTGAAGAGCCTTAAGGCAAGTGTCTTACAGCGGAACATCGATGTATACCAGTGGGGATGGTATTTTTCCGGGTGAACCCTTTTCTCGTGTAGTCCGACTCCTCCGTATGTTTGGTGAAATTTTCCACAGTGGATACAATGCTGCCTGTCTTACACTCCACATGTCTGCTTGTGACGCAGCAACGCGCGTTGAGATCCACAAGTATGTCCACACTTGTTACACTGGTGTGGACACAGCGTTGAGGTACGGCCACAGTGTTTTTAGGTTATTTCGCCCACTTCCTGGCGATTCCGGGCCGGAACCCGGTGTTGTTTTGCTTCCGGAGCTACGGGGGAGCATCCCTCCCAAGTTTTCCTTAGTTGCTGGTGGCTGATCAGGAGTTGTTCTTGCCATCGTGGAAGGCTTCGTTTGTTGCTGTTTGAAAGCTTCTGGAGCCGCTTGTTTGATTCCTCCAGTTTTCTTCATAGTTTAGAATTCTAGATTGGAAGCTTCTGGGTGACCTGGTATTCCCTGCGCTGCTTAGTTAAAAATCACCTGAGTCAAAAGGAGTGTGTTTATGCTTGAGAGTTCACCCCAGTCATACATTAAGCAGCAATCAAGTATAAAATTCGCGAATGCACAAAAATCCCGGAGATTCAGTTGTACCTTTCCAGCATGTACCCTGTACTGGAGATTTCGCCTAAAAACTTCTTATCGAAACCAAAACGATGACATTTAGATTTCAAATATTGTTTCATTCTTATTTTGACTGATTAAAATTGAGACTTCTTAATTTTGACGGACTTTTATTATATAAATTCAAGTTTAAAGAATTCATTTTGAATGTTGTCAAACGAAATTTGAGTATTTTCAATAGGTCGCCAGATCTGGTGTTATATTCATAGTTATGAGAGAGTGTTTCATGATTTTGATTATTTTTATGTATCTCCAATATACAATGAAATATATATAAAGATACCAAAGGCATGATATTATATTTCATGAACAACGGTTGGCAGTGGTCGAATGCTTTACCATTTGCAATGATTCTCAATGTTTTTTTTTTTGTAAACGAAAAACATTTTTTGCTGAACTGGAATTACCCCATAAAATAATGCCGTAAGAAATTCTACTATGAATCAGAGAATGTTAGATGTTAAGTATAACATCTTCGTTACAAATCCGTTTCATCTGCCTCAGAAGGAATATATGGGACGATATCTTTTTACATATATTCTCGTTATGACTGGACCAATTTAACGAGTCGTCTAGTTGGATTCTCAAAAGATTTACAGAACTTCCAATTCGTATATTATTTTGACTGGAGACGATAATACATGGTTTGAGTTTTCAGTCTATTTAGTTTAAGCTTACTATAATTGTACCATATCTCAGCTTTGTCTTACTTTTGTTATCACGCAAAACATCTCAGAATTCTGTATGCTCCAAATATTCAATGAAAGGTTGAACTAGAACCTCTGGCGTAGAATAACTATAAACACCAACACCAGAACTGCAATACTTTTTTTAACGTGCGTTTCACCAACCAAATTGGCATCTTTAGGACGTCGAAAAAAGAACTGCAGTTCCGGTGTTTGGAACGATTCGCACGATGAAAGTTATTGCGACCATTGAAATATATTTTCCTTCTCATAATTAACAGACAATCGCAAGACAGCTTGCTACAATTACCTTATAGAGAAAAACAAATGGATCGATCGACACGGATTATGTTATATTTCCTCCATTGCTTGACACTTCAAAGAAATAAAGACTTGAATCGACATGAAGATCAACGGGGATTATTAAGAATAAGGACATAAAACTACTCGAAGAAATCAATCAACACATTATTTATACGATTTTAAATTTGGAAATCTTTCAGTGACTGAGTAGAATATTAGGGTGGAATTACACCAAACGGGCTCGCTTGCGACTAGTTTCGTTTTCAAAAACAGCAACAAAAAACTTGTTTTAGTTTCGAAATTAAATTCGTCCACCTTAAATGAACATCATCTACATAATTCCTTCACACGCCCTTACCAGCATAAAGTTGCTGCATAGTATGCTTCACAGACTATTGAATATTCCATTGTACGAGAGTAGTTTCCAGGAGAATTGAGTTTGATCAAACAAATCACTGTTAGCAACGGTTATAAGGTAGATATTTTAAACTCCAACCTTTCCAAAAAACTACAAAAACAAGCCATGGACCTGGTCTACCCAAATTCAAGATGCGAAAACGTCAGTTATAGAACATTGTCATATTTAGGTGAACCAGATAATAATATTGCCAGTTTTTTTTAAAGAATGCGTAAACGTAACTTACAGAACGAATAATAGTCTAAGTTAATTTATTAAGAACATAAAGACAAAACTTCGGTGTCCGATAGATCAGGAATATATAAGCTGACTTGTGTATAAACTGTATATTGGCCAAACAGGGAGGACACTTTCCCATAGAATTGAAGAACATATAAATAGTTTTGTAAATAGAAATACCAATTCCGCATTTGTAAACCACCTTTTAGCAGAAGGACCTGAGTACAATCATGAATACGATGTCTTAAATTTGGAAGAGAAGAGTCCGAAACTCAATTTTCTAGAATGTTTAGAAATCTGTAGATTCAGGAATTCGGGTAATTTACTGAATTATCAATTAGAACTGAATAAATCCCCCTTACTAAATATTTTTTCAAATGTGTAAACTGGGACAGAAGCTCAGGTAATTTAATTCATTACAAACTTAGGTAAAAATCAGGTACTTGAAATGTAGAAACTTTAAATTGTAAAATAAATTGTATTAGGCATTCAATATGTAGATTATAAGTTAGTAGACACACCTGAGGAAGCCATTGTATGGCGAAACACGTGTTGCGTTTTTGTAAAATCGCCCATGTAAAATCGCCCACGACACAAAGTCTTCAGAGTGTTTCTTATTTTGACAACTTAAGTTTTTGTTTTGTCGAAAACAACAAGGTTGCTGTTTCGTTGTGTTTTTGTCGCTTTGGTGGAAATCCACCTTAATGTAGAGCCGGAAGGGAGTTTGACGCATGTATAAAGAAAACAGAGTATCAGCCCACCAGTAAAAGTTACAGCAATATACATGAATTTATAAAGAAAATAAAGGATTATCATTTAATGCATCCTGCTTGTTTTCGAGTATTCCTAAATCAAAAACTATTGAATATACCAGGAGTTTTTTTCGGATCAATCACTAATACTCTGATGTCAAATAATGACATTGACCAGTCAACAAAATTAAGTAACAAAACATCTAATGAAATAGAAAGATACAGCCTGAATAGAAAAAAAAACAATCATGTCCGGTTTTTTGCCAAATTATGACCTATACCCAACCTTATCTAGTTCGGTCTATTCTGTAATATGGCATGATTTTTTGGGGGCCATATCGTCACTTTAAAAGGGCATTTGTCTCTCAAAAAAGGATAATAAGAACAATGTGTCACGCTCCTTCAACTACAACATGTAAACCTTCATTCAAGAATCTCCAAATACTAACCCTTCCATGTTTATATAAGCTACGATGTAACTATACTATAAAAATACTGATAATATGTATTTCTGTTCTGAAAACAAGTACTTTCTTCCACATAACTCTGATAATATCCTACGAATTACTGACTTGCCATCTGATATATACTCTGATTTATTTGTGATATCGCGGTAGATACCTTAAATCAACAAGACATTAAATGAATAATTATTTTCCTGCTGTGCAGGAAATGTTGCATCATTGGTGTAGAGCAACAACTGAAATTTCGAAACCATCTGAGAAACATTAAATGAAAATATCATTAAATAAACTAGAAACTGTTCACCGGTAATGAAAATCTGTAGTATTCCACTTAATCTAGTATCCCAAATTTTGTTTGCAATTCTCGTAACGAAACGTAGGTATATAAAGACGTAGAAACTGTTCTGTTTCCTTATCTGTCGAAATAAGTGTCAATTAAAAATAATAATTCAATTATTAATAGGAGCAATAAAAAAATGTAATTGTGAAAAATAAATTGGGAATGTTTTAATGTATTTCTAATGGGATAGAAAAGTTTTGGCTTTCTACTTCTCTATTTTTATACGAAAAAATGTAAGATTCTTTCAAAAAAAAGGAAGAAAACCAGTATTGGAATAAAAAACATTCTTGATTTTTTTTACAAAATATATCCATGGTTTCAAATCCTCTCTGTCAATTTCTTTTTATATGTAATTATATCCAGATGGAATTATTGGAACTATTTATATTTACATCATACAATTTAGAATTTTTCATGAAGTGAATTCAATTTTTCAGTATATTTTATACGATTTCGAAGATGGGAGTGCGTATGATATTTCCAATATGACCTTTATATCGCTTCATTCATTTAGATTTAGACGTCATGTCCTACAGTTTGAAAACGAATATCTTGATCTTTGATTATTCAATAGAAAACGTTTCCCTGGTGAGACCAGAAACATTTACTCATCTTGGCGACACATTTGACACTGCACTATCATTTAATAGGCATATCGATAATGTTGTAACCTCCTCCTGTCGTTTGTACGGATTGATTGCACGTAACAGTAGTGATTTCTAAGAAACTTTATTCTATCCTATCATAAGATCAAAGTGATAGATAATATAAAGTGATAATAAATATAAAATAAGTGATAATAAATATAAAATAAGTGATAATAAATATAAAATATGTAGTCTTTATAGTCACTTGTTTGTGATGTTTTATCTCTTACTGTAAGTTGGCCCAATTGTGATATCCAATACAAGAGGGGATATCAACGATTATAAATTGAAATTTGTATCGTAGTATCTGAAAAATTAAAACTTCTCGTTGCTTCAACCAGTGGTATTAATATGACTTTCATAATTAAATCTGCGTCAATCATTAGCTCCAAATATATATGCTTTTCGAATTGATTAGTTCATCTGTAGTTAATTTTTACAATCAGTTTAATATGATGATAATCAAAATCTCCGACAAACAATTTTTATAACTAAATATCTCTTTCATTTCCTACTGCCAAAGTACCATTTTCATTCATTTGTACTACGTAGATAAATAGTTCACGTACCTAATATTTAAAAGTAGAATCAAAACAAGGCAGCCGAGGGAAAGCAGCATAAACCTGTTCATCAATCTTAAACGAGTCAAATTCCTCGATGGTTCTATTCTTAGTGCTATCAAATTCATAATCATAATGTTATAAAGCGAATTCCATAAGATCTAATTCAATACCAGACCTATTCATAATTGAATCATCTTTACGAGCGAGGCCCGTCGAGGATATCAAATATCAAATATTGCTTGGAAAATAACACTATACATCAAGTAACTCGATAGTTAGCCAATAATAATAAAGTCTGTTTAGGAATTTCTCGACATGAATCAATTCGTGGAACATTCATCAAATATGTCTTAGAATGACACAAAATAGTGATGCAGATATTGACTTCAACACTAACAGTCATCAACAGATAACACAGTATCATTGTTTGTTGACTGAAAAAGCTACTATTACCCAAGTCTGCAATAAAAGAGCTGTCTGGATGTTTTCAACTAATTTCTATGTGTTTAGGTGTTCTAAATACGAAAACATACTCAAAAAATCCCAGAACGCCAGGGTTTGTTGGGCTAACTTGAAAATACATGCTTCAAAATAAGCCTTCTTCACAATGGTGGTTTCTAATATGCCTCCATTTCTGTCGGTCAATCCGTACACCTCAAGGAAACCAACAAAAACCTGGAATTGATTCTTTGCAAATTGAAATATAAAGACCACAGTTGGCAAGTGTGCGGGATTTAGAAACTTTGGGCAAGTTGCTAGAACAAAAATCTGGGTTTATCAAATTCCCGTGCATCTTCTGTCTGTGGGACTGGTCACTGGACCAAAAAGTGTTGCCCTCCGAGGGACCTTAACGTGGCTTTGGCGAAACGAACGTCCTGCATGAAACTTTGGTACCTCCTCATGAAGTTCTACCACCGCTTCACATAAAGCTGTGATTGATGAACCAATTTGTAAGGTGACTTCCAAGAGATGGAAATTACCTCAAATACTTGAATATGAAAGTTTTCGGGACTCTCAAAGACAAAGTTGAACGAAGGTGTTTTCGTTGGAATATTTAGGCCATGAAAAATATCCCAACCACAAACAACTCGTCAAAAGACTGTTAAAAGCATACCACCAAGCTGTAGGTTGCCTAATGAGTTTAAAAGTACCTTTTCTTCATTCACACCTCGACTACTTTCCAGAAAATTCAGAAGATGCGAGTGAAGGTGAACGACCTCAAAACGATAAGCAGGCACAATCCATCTCGAATTTCTGATAAGTACCGCCTCTTGGTGGAATCAAATGTGCCAAATCACTTGAATACCTCCCGTGAAAGGATCTATAACCCGGGACCGCACTACAAGATGCTAGATGGTCGCTTGGAGGGTGGATGGTGGAGGAGCAATCCATCTTGGACGCAGTGAAATGAAGCCAGTATCCAACAAATAACATTCATGCCTCTCTCTAAAGTTGCTAAAAAAATTTCGTCACCCTGGTGGTGAAAAGAGCTAAGCCACATTTTTGGGTAAATTGAGCTAACAACAGAGTTAACAGAGAGTTAACTGATACTTTAGTTGTAACCTTGAATTCCACTAAAGTGTGAAAGATGTTAAATGAAAATATCAATGAACAATTCTTAAGTAAAACAGTCCATTTTCAACAAACAGCTGTTGTGTGGCTTGGGTCACTTCTCCTCCAAACCGTGGGTGCATAGTTACAATTTGAGGCGTCAACGGTACGGAGAATTCGAGAGAGTCTACAAAAAATTACAACAACACCCTGACAAATTTTATTTGTATTTAAGGATGTCAGTTGAGGCATTCGACCTACTTTTGAAGTTGACTGAATGCAAATTGCAAAGAACTTCAACGAACTGTATCAGCAGTGTCG
>WOGN01002417.1:0-16795 GCA_015342105.1 Leptinotarsa texana
ACTCACGTCAAACTAAAAATCCAAATCTACGAATTTGAAATAGTTGGCGGCGGCAAATACCAACCGCTTTTTTCTGAAATGTCACTAGTAACTAACCTAGAAATAGAAGAAGAAGCATTCGTTTTCAAATCAAGTTTTTTATAAGAAAAGTATCAATTGAGGAGGAATAAGGTGTAAAAGTGACCTAGTGAATAAATGCTTGTGTTTTTAAATAGTTTATCTTGTGAAAAAGAAGGCTGAAAAGTTGCCCTTTTCTGACCTTTGAAGGGCCGTAACTTTGTAAATAAGGGAGGGCGCCGTTTTTTTTTTCGTAATCGTAATCTACGCATCAAAATACTTAGGTAAACTCAATCATTTTTTCAAATTGGCCGGGTATCCTCAAAACGAATATTTACCCAGATTTTTAAATGATAGATATATTGATAATCCGATGATGGCGGTTGATAGATTCTCGACTCGTAATGTGCCCTTCTGTATAATTCAGATATATGTTTCAATAATTTTGCATTTATTGAAACCATCGGAATATAGATTTCTATAGATATGATATTGAAATTCACTTTAGCGCCTGCTCAACGATTTTATCGCCCGCCGGGCGATAAAGTAGTCCGCGGGTGCTAATGTACTACTTTACGCCCGCAAATCCGGTCGATAAAGTGATACTTCACGGCCGGTCATGCATAAAAGGGAAAAAAATTGAAATTGATGAATAAATATATATTTTTTGAGGAAAATGAAAATTCATCTTATTTTTTGAACAGATCTCTTATACTATATATCCTGGTTCCATAATCACACTAATAAGAACTAAAAACAATAAGAGCAAGCAACCTCTTTGGGTATATAAAAATAATTTAATTTTCTAAGAACACTTTGTTTATAAGAGACGCCATATTTATAAAGTTATGACAAAATGGTTGAGGATTTCTCAGCCGAGGTTTTCAGTGTCACTATTTTTCAGGTTTGAAGGCCGTCGATTTTTGGAATTTTTTCCTGACGTAAAGTTACGTTCGTTAAGTATATTTATTGAAGATAAAACATATTTCAAACATTCATATATGATGCCAAAGATGTCAGATGTTATTGACGATTAAACAAAAAACACCTATTGAAAAGTGTCCTCCAGTATACTTAGGTCATAATGACATTAAATTTCTTCTAATCTTCAGGATACATTCAGAACATCAAGTATATTAGTCAAGTGTCTCAACGAAATCAAAAAGAAGGTCGCCGGAAATTAATTTTCAATTTATGATTATTAACACTGCCCTGAATATCAATGACAAAAAGAGACAAGCTGTTGTTGAATATAAATTATTGTTTGTCAACGTATTAACAACTAAAACTACTATCAAGATAAATAGCTAAAAATATTTGTTGTTTCATATTTCAAAATAATTAAGAGGATCACTAATCAGTTTTAAAACAAATATTCCCAATGTTTACATATTTAATACGCACTGAAAATGCCTAACAGTAAGAAATGCCATGAATAAATCAAACTTATTTTTCACAGTAATCTCGCTGATGTATATACTTCATGTTTTACTTTTGTAGAATATACTTGTTTATTTTCTGTTCCACACTAGATCATTTTATTTATTTTGAAACGTCTGAAATTTAAAATTGAACCGGGAAATGTAGAAAAATATCTTCGTTCGCGTGGGATACAACTTGTTGAACACGATATGATCGATTCTTCTCTGACTCGGCAAATATTTTTGGTATGAAGGAATGTGTAAATAAAGGAACTTTTTGGAACAACTGCTGCGCAAAAACACTCATGACTTTTACGTATAGGGGTTGAACCCAAAAGTTTCTCGTGACATCGAAAGAGGATGACAAACAATCATAAGAATTTATCAAGCAGTTATATACAACGGACACTGATATTTATTTCCTTGTTCTGCTTTTCGCTATCCTAATCAGCAACTTTAGGAAATTCTCAAAAATAATTTTCAGGCATATATAACGGGATTAATTTTTACAATTACAATTTTTTTCTTTACCAGTTACATTCATTATCAAATAAATATTTTTAATATAACATTTTTTTAATACCTTTATTGCTCCTGATGATACTTTTGCAAAAAGTAATTTAAAAGGAATCAACATTTGGAATTTGACATTTGCCGCTATTCATTTCTAAAATATGGAAAGCCTATGGAAGTCTATTGTTGGATACAGTTTCCAGTTCCTGGAGTGGAATAATATGTCGACAAATTTCAAAAAAGTGTTCTGTTTTTTCTGAAAGGCTCCTTTGAACATTTTTCCAGGTTTTTCGTTCGTTTGAATATAAATCCTAACTCGTTTATTTGTAAGTCAATGATAGGTATTTGCATATTGACTGTATTTGAATTTATTTCTTCATGTTTCTTCTGTTTTAGTTAGTTTATAATTTCATTGGGTTCTGCCATTGTTTTGTGAAAAAAAATTATGAAAATTTTTGTATTTCAATGATTCTAACACTTCACTAAGTATATACAGTGTATATACAGTTTTATTTTTATTTTCAATCGCCGTGAAAAGAAAAAAGCTTGAATTTCATTAGTTCAGACATCCATTGTCTGTTAAATGATTTGAAATCCCTAGAAACTGAAAATAACAATTATACTAAACCTAATATGAAATAATAGTCAAATAAAATACACGTAAAAATAGAACTATTAAACAAAAAATAAAAATAGAAAGTTAAGAGATTACAAGCCAATTTAATTAATTACATTTCGATTGTAAGTATCCACAATCGTCTTCGGGTGATGAATGGACTGATTTCTCCAAGAGATGTTCTACCATCGCTTTGGAATAGCCATTCCATTGAAGATCATTTTTGATGATGTGTAGTTTCTTCTCGAAAAACCTTGGGTCTTTACTTCTACAGAGAATATCATTTAATACATTTTTTTAAAAATACTATAGACAGTACAGGTACTTGCTGAAAGAAAAAGGCCATCTGTAGCAACTATTATACAGTATTGATAGAAAATTATTATTGTAGGGAAAAATTGCCTCATTTATATTTCTCAGATTGTGAAACATGAAAAGGTGTATAAAAAACTAATTTCTCGTACGAACCTTGAATTTGGATTGTAATATAATGGAAAAGAATATCATTCACGGACAATGATACTGCATATCATGTGTCAGACTATGAAAATTGATAATTCTGTAGAATTACTCAAATAGTCGATATGCCATTTTCAAATCGTAATAGAATTGACCTAACGGCCTGCATTTTTTTAAACGAGAGATTTCTCGACCGGAAACGATTTTTTAACTCTCATCCGGTAGACAACAAGTGTCTGCTACTTGCAGCTATTTTTCGTCATCTTGAACTTCCACATGAGAGACATGAACTAGCAACTGCCGTAAACCACCATTACATTCGTTCAATTGCAGTCTGCGGGCTGAGTTAAATTAATTTGATCACGTCTCCTGCAAATTGACCTCTGTCATTTGCAGTTAATACGAATTTACTTCGGCTCGAGAGCATGAAATATTACAACGGATCCGCGAAATAAAGAAAAATATTGGATTCGCTACAGTTGCGAGGAACCTGACTGTGAATTTTCATTTATTTGTCTAGGTTGAAAGGGACTAAAAGTGGTATTAAAACACACTGCGTTCCATAATAGCTATTTATGATGTGAGTGTTAAAAGTAAGGTTTTATTTTGTGAATGAAAAAGTTTTCGAAACGAGCGTAGCGACTTGAGCAATTTGACGAACAAAATAAAACTTACTTTTAACACAAATATCATACAAAGTTTTTTGTACAACTGTCCTGTTTTCATAATTAAATAAATAAATTTAATATTTCTATAAACACACATTTTGACATCTCTTATCAGTTAACTATTTTCATGTTATCACATTTGCCGTGGAGTGGTCGTGTCATGAGACGCCGAATCACCTGGTTAGAGACAAACAGTATTGTTTACAGCTCAGGCGTCACAATTAAAGTTTTTGCTGGTGTTTAATGTCTTGCCAAATGAACAATAGTTACGAATTGTGTGTTCCTGGCGATATTGAAGAGGCTACAAAAAGAGCTTCGATTGAATTGTTACCAAAAAAATCGTCTCAGCAGTACGATATCACATATTCTAATTTTCTTAGCTGGTGTAGACGTCGAAGTAAATTTCAGCGAACCCGTCTTCTTATCCTGTCTAGAAGAGAAATCAAAAATTTGGAACTCAACTTTGTGGAGCAAGTTTTCGATGATAAAGTCGAGTGCGCTTTTTAAAAATGGTGTTAATACAAGCAAAAATTTCAAGGTAATAGCATTGTTGAAGCGGAAAAATGAAAGTTATTGGCCCAAAAAATCAAAAACTCTTACGTTTGAACAAGTTCAGAGGTTTATAAATGAGGCGCCAGATGAAAAATGTTTGACGATAAAAGTTGCTACTAATTTCGGAATATATGAAGCCTGCCGGCGTGAAGAGCTACGCCATTTATCAACAGAAGACATTGAATTAATTGATTGTTCAAATTCCAAATACAAAAACGAAAAATAGGTCGATCTTTTTACAATGTTGGAAAAAACATTGACTATTTGAATAAATACGTTGCATTACGCCCTTCTGTTATCAATCATCAACGGTTTTTTCTGAAATACTCAAATTATAAATGCAGTGCCAACTCAATTCAAATACACACGTTTGGGAAAATGCCTTCTACCATTGCAGAGCCAAAGGAATATACAGGTCACTGTTTCAGAAGGTCTTCTGCTTTTTTGCTAGCAGAATCAGGAGCAAATATAACGGATATTGAGAAACACGGAGGATGGAAATTTCTTATAAAAAAGCTATTGCTGAAAGAATAATCCCAACAACTAGCTTCAGCGTTATAGCATCTCCTCTTCACCCCAAGAATTAAATGTTAATGCCCATGAAATTGTCAACTCAGCTAGTTCAAATATAATACAATGCTTTTCATCTATTAATATCAGCAGTTGTTCTAATTGTACTTAATGTTCATAAACAATAATGTAATTAATGTATATAATACATATATAACAGAATTTAATTATATCTATTTCTATTGTTCATAATAAAACTCACTTAAAAATAGAATAATTATGGTTTTTTTTGTTTATTGCTGTTTATTCAAAAAAAATCGTATTTAAATACTTTTAACACTAGTTATTTTTTTTTAACACGCTACTTTGTAAACATCATCTTTTAATACACTTGATAACCATTAAAAATGTCACTTTTAATGACAGTTGTATAAAAAAGTATATTTCATTAGGCAGATAACGTGTCGAACGTGGGTGAAGTTTGAAAAAATTGAATGTGGTGTACCTCAAGACCTAGTATTGGGACCAATTTTGTTGGATTTATGTTTCAATCATATGCATGTTGCATGTTGGCGGTGTTTAAGATATCAACTGACTACACTTTTATATTTTATTTCAAAAAGTAAAGGAATACGAAGTCCAGCTATTTGATAACGAGTCTGCGCGCCTACAGGGCGCCCTTGAGGGGTGGGAAGAAACGAGTGGAGCCTTGGGTATATGGAAATATTCTCTATTCACGTACCAAAACACGTTTTCGTCACTATTATGGTATTTGTGCAGTAGCGGTTTGAAATGGACGTATTTTCTTCTCCTGCCGAAAACCATGTGTGACGAAAAGCAGGAGCAACGTATCAATCTCAAATTTCTCCTTGAATTGAAAAAAAACTCCGACTGAGTGCTATAAATTATTGCAAGGAGCCTATGGGGACAATTTTCTATCTTGTACTCGTGTTTTTGAGTGGTGTAAGTGCCTCAGTGAGGGCCGAGAGAGCAAGGATGTCCACATCAAAATTCAAGGCAATGTTAATCTTTTTTTTTTCGATATTAACGGTATCGTGATGACCAGAGGGTCAGACTGTCAACCAGACTTACTATTCGTCAGTTTTGGCAACACTGCGAGAACGAGTTCCTAAGAAACGGCTCCCAGTTGTGGAAGAACAACTCGTGGATTTTGCACCAGAGCAAGGACCTGCCCATAACGCGCTACCTGTGAAGCGGTATTTGGCCGATAAACGCACTCTAGTACTCGTACACACGCCGTACTCGGCAGATTTGGCACCGTGCGACTTTTTTGTTTCCGAAGATGAAATCTGCTTTGAAAGAGACCCGATTTGAGTCGGTAAAGCAAAAAACTTCAGAGATAGATAGACTTTCACAGACATCAGGAGGGATGTCAAAATCTCGAGAGGTTTTTTGACGTGGAAATTTATGTGGGTTGTATTCTCCAGTAAGTCGACATCACTGCTCCAGGTTCTGTCAGTCCTTCTTGATATTGCACTTCTAGTTGTGTTGGATATAGTGTTGTTATAATGCTTGTTGTCAAATGTGTTTTAGTTTTGCTGTTTTGAGAAAATATTCATAAGAGAATCAACAGATAGTTGAGTTCACAAATTCTGAATGGTCCGTATAGTAAAAGTACCATCATGTCAGTACCACCAAGTCAGACTTCTTGAAATTGAGTAAAATAACGAGAATGAGAAATATTTTGGAATAGTTTTTAAGGTTACGTCTTAATATGAAATTTAAAAGTATTAATTTGATTCGCAAAATTTTTTATAAATGAATCTTGTTATAAATAGTCTTGTTATAAGTCATAGAAAAAGTACAGTATTCTACTCAGGAAAACGCACGAATTATTTATCATTTTTACGTGTAATGCTCACATTTCCAGCTGGTTGAATAAATAACTATTTTTTGCATCTGCGAACTGTTGATTATTGATCTTCCATTTCATACCTCATATCTACTGATTCCGCTTTGAATCTAACTAGCCGGACGGATGAAAAAGCGAACTTCGAATTTCGATCACGTCCCTTTCTAACATTGTTAGTAAATAAACCTGGCCGCCGGCAGCTCCAATCGAAATAACGAAATACCTCTCGAGGTTGACGTCACGGGAATAGCTGCAGCATCTCTATGTAACGATCCGATGCTCCCTAGTCGGTGTTGTCGGACTGCATCGAAAAATATCTTTATCAAAATTTTACTTTTGGAAATAAAAAAATATTTTGAAAAAGGGAATCAGTACTATGTTTCCCTGAGTTTCAGAATTCACAATAAAGTAAAGTAACAAACTTGAAACTTTAATGCAATTTTAATGTAACTAACTCATTTCACCACGCAGGACTATATTTATAGTAAAATAGGTGATGACATAGTTTAAAAATTAACAGAGAAAATAAAGAGTATTTGTGTCGTCGATTTAAGAACTGCGTATCGCCGGATGCCGATTCAGCAAGTCGACATTGATACATGTCACCTTGGGTATAAATAGAGAAGGTTAATAAACGTTCTACAATAAACATTGCAGAATGTTCTACAATAACATTATGTATCGTAGAGTCTTTATAAATTTTATTGAATATAAAGTGTAAAGATAAATCCAAAACATGCACTGCTCCCAAGCACCAGAACTCCTGGATCTATTTTACTCCACAGTTTACACTTCTACCTTTCATAGGTGAACACAATCGCAAATATTTTTGTTTCGATATACTCTTTCAAAATATATCTCATTTATGGATCTGAATTCGCAGGACATATTACAGAATTCAGAATCTATTTTTTTTCTGATGTGCCCTAGCTGTAACGTGGCAATATTGAATCATCTGCAGTACGCTAGACACTTTTAGTATGTTCTGATTTTCTATTACATTTCAGTATACGAGTACACAGGAATGATACATTCCTCATTGCTTTTTTACAATGGTTGGTTGTGGTATCTATATCTAACCCAAGCTAATATTTTCATTGCGCGTTATTGTAACGTAAATATTGTCATTAAATCGACAGAAATATCCCGTACCATAGCTGGGGAGAGTCCAAAATAAATATTTTGCAAAATGTTCGAATTGAGGAGGTGTCTGAGTTGTCTAAGTAGAAATAAAACACTGGATAGGATCTTCCTTAGTAGAACAGGAGAATTGAACAATCGTCTGAAACAACCTCAAGTTATGCACAGTGATTACCTACTATGATCTGAATATCACTGGAAACTATAAGATTTTGTGACTTTCCTTTGTTTAGCTGGAGGTTCAGAGAACCAAACTTCAGTTACACTCAAAATTTCAGGAATATTATTTCTGTTAGTACTGATAAACGAAATATTACCCGCAAACAAAACTTCGCATTTCATCATCATACGAAAACATAGGTCATCATTGTAGGTAATGAGTAACAATGGTCCTAGAACAGAACCCTGTGGTACCCAATGTTCTATGGTTGTCAAATGTAATTCAGTATTGTTATTCAGGGTGACAAACTGTAGTCTACTTTCTAGGTACGACTCAAATGATTTTGATGGTAGGCTTTAATGCCAACAAAAATTCTTAAGAAACACGGTCAAATGCTTTGGAGAGGCCACATAGTCAGAAATGGGATGATCAAGTCTCTCCAAATCTTCGACTACGTTTCCAAGATCTCAGAGAGAGCTTTCGTTGCAATAGGTCGGATCTTTAAAAATATCCCAAAATCCTGTCTTTCGGATAAATTTCAACATTCTTTGAAAAAATAACATTAATTAATATATACTTTTTATTCAAATCAGTCAATCAAAATAGGGCAGAATTGAAAAATTATGAAGTTTGTATTATGGCATTATTCCTTATCCAAACAAATAGTTTCAATACAAGGTAACAATTCGAGTACTTCGACCTTTACCTCAGCGCCTTTGATAATGTATACCGCAGTAGTAAACGAAACGTCAGACCACGGCCAATAAACCCGGAAAATAGCTTTGCCCGACCGTGAAAGTTTACACTCGTTAAAAAAAAAGTGAATATTTCCAATGAAAATTCTCACCTAAAGACCAAAAATTTTTCGTTGAGTTTTAGACTAGATTCGCACTGATAATAGGGCAGTGATTGTTTATATAACTGCTGTTCATCTAGATTTTTTTTAAATTTATTAATGGGGGAGGTTTTTTGCTTATAGAAAAATTATAATCAATATAAAATATTAAACTTCCTTTCGAGAGAAAGATTGAGAGAGAAAAGAATTTGGATATCATCCAGGTGATCTTTATATATATGAAGTTCTCCATTGAAATTGTTCTCTGTTGAAGGTGAATATACCCGAAAAGTCACAAAAGCTTTGATTCCTCTACGGAAAAATGGCTTCCATCCAATAATTGAAATATTACTTTAAGCGTTCACGACTTTTCATAAATATATTCGTGCTACATAGGTTTGTCATTAGGTATATAACTTTGAAAATAAAAAATAACCTTTTCTTGTAATTTTAAATGGAAATTCATTCGACAATCATACATTTCCAATTGTAAGTTAAGCATGAAAGGCTACGAATTGTTTTACTCTTCTTCACATTGGTTACGGACCAATTATTAGACCAGAATTAGTTTCTTTACCTTTTAGGCATTTTTTGAGTGAGATTGTGTATTCATCACAAAGGCAAATGAGGTACACTTTAATAAATTTCAGTTATATATTCACAGAATGAATCTTCGAAAGACTCAAAAAAGTTCTAAATGCAAGATCCTCTGAAGTACCACAACTCGTAAAGCGTATGAGTGATCCGCGAACTGATTTCTGTGATATACAGAAAAAATTCCTGTTCATTAAATCACTCTTTGTGTTTCATCGCTAAAGTTTGCCAACCAAATTCTGATTAACTGTGGATTGATACCAAATAATAAATAAATTGATTATCCCGTCACACCCTTGCCTTTTCTTATTTATCAAGAAATCCCTGCACACTAGGCAACGTTGCATTCCTGTCACTCGCGCGCGAATTTTGGGGCGTCGCGATGCTTTCCAGTCGAATCGGGCCGGGCGTCCCGACCTGTTGGTCGTCCTGAAGGACTGTTTTGGCTACAAAGAGTGGTGTAAATATTGAACAAAAAAAATCAAATCGGAATACATATCGCGTTATATCATATCAAAAAACGTTCTATCGAATATATCTCGCAAAGAAATTAAATCGGAGTGATGTTTTTTCGAATCGCGTTATTTCAGTATGAGTAAAAGGGTGAGAAATGGTGACCTTGAAAATCGAAGATTAGTTTACGTAATCTGATTGGGGTAGATTTGATTGAACAGATTGAAAATCGCAATTCAGCAGGTGATGTCGAAGTGTACACCCTTCAGGTTAACAAATATTCATCATTAATATTATTTTACACTTGGCAGTACTATTTTTGCCTATCAGATACAATTGGGGACTAGTTTTGAAAATAGGATGAAAACTGTGTCCACTGTTATATTGATGGTACATTTTTAGGGTGGGGCAGTGTTCTTGACCTTGAGTTCAATACGTGGAACTTTGTTGTTTCTCAATATGGCTACTTGGGTTTTTCTTTGTACAAGGGGGTGTATTATTCCTTGGATTCTTTCAGCCGCAGTGTCCTTTCCCAAATTTGAATGTTTTATTATATTATCTTCACGTCACAAACCTTTCTCTGTACTGAATTTATAAAAGTTCAATATTGTTTGATAATCTAATGACTCTCATTAGCATTTCCCATAATACCACAAACATACAATGATTAAAGTATTATCTGCGGTGATTGTATAAATCAGTCAAGTCATTAATAGCAGTAATATCAATGATTTGTAACTGCGATAGGGATACTCAATCAAACATGTTATCTGTGGTTGTGGTGATTTACAGCACTTTCTGTTATCTCTCTGTTGTCAGATGAATCTCACTGTTGAGTGATTGATGAAGTAGAATTCTGGTTATCCGGGCTGGGTAGCTGTAACCGAATAAAGAAATTATCTCCAGAGTTGAGTCCAATAGAGAGCTCAACTCGGAAGTTGAGCTCTTTATTGGACTGATTTGATTTGGATCTACTATATCACGGCTACTCAGCTAGGATAAGCAAAGTTTGAATTTCACTTCTGGTCGTGGAAGTCTAAAACTAGAATTGATTAAACTGAAAAGGGTATATTTTTAGGAGAGATCAGTTTTCGGATAAGAAAGGTTTTAGCTTTTTACTCCTCCAAGCTCTATAATTGAATATTACTGGAGTTTTATATAACACCAAACTGTTATTTTTAAAACCTGGATATGTGTTTCAATCAGCAAATGATCATTTTCAAGAGAAAGATTAAACTAAATCTATATACAATGTTATCCTTATTTATACCATTGATAGCTCTGCTAGGTACTTGCGTCTTAATTGTCTTAAAATTATTTCACAATGTTACCTTATCCATTAGTCAGGTAAATCTGATAACGGTAAATATTATTTCAACAAACTGTATAGTAAACTATTAGGTACTGGTCCACCATAGTTATTCATAATATTATTATATTTACTTATTTCTACACTCTAATAATCTAGATGCCTGTTGTTGTTAACTTGTCTAACTAATCTTAATAAACTAAAGTCTAAAGAATGGTTTTCTTACAAAATATGATGGGCGTCTGCTGATTTTTCTGATCTTTCATATTTTAGTTGTGCTAAGTATTTCTTATATTTTATTTCAATAGATCTTTTAATCTGTCCATAATGTTTTGCATCGCAGTCCTCACATTCAATTTCATACATTCCAGACTTTTACAGATTTTCGACTTTGCCTCCAAGTGTCAACTACGTACTGCCTTATAAAGTACTGTTCCCGAGTAGAGAGAACTGGATCCTCCGGGAGAAGGAAATATCAAGAGCAGATAGTTATTGGTTCACAGATGGATCAAAAACACCTTCCGGTTCTGGTACAGGTATTTTCAGTCGTAGACCCAGGACAGAGATATCAAGCTGCCTAGGAATCTATGACACTGTATTTCAAGCGGAAATTTACGCTGCTGAATTGTGTGCGGAGAGATTGGAAGATGCCAACCTCATACACAAGTCAATAAAATTATTCTCGGACAGTCAAGCGGCGTTGGAAGCTCTTGGTTCCTACCGAGCAACATCTAAGTTGGCAACAAATTCCTGGCCATACTGGCGTGGAAAGCAATGAGGCTGCTGACTCCCTTGCATCGCTTTAGGCTTTCCCAAACAAAGATTGAACACCTGGACGCCAAGAAGATTTATAGACTTCTGGCAGAATCTTCCAGGATTGGATAGCTCCAAGGCGTTTATTCACCCTTCGAAGCTTTATATCAAACAGTTGTTGGACTACAGTAGGGATGAACTACGATGTCTAACAGAACTTCTTACTTGAATTAGGTTTTTAGAGTTTGGCAGAGTCGTACTCTTACCATCTGGCCTGAAAGACCACTCACCATACAAACTAATCAGCTTATTTGGTCGAGTGTGAATAGGTGTGAGCCAGAATAAACCTTTGCGGGTTGCGGTGGAGGGTCGAATAGACCCACTCACTTTGGACCTAACCCTAACCTAACCTAACCCATCCGTAATGTTTTGCATCGCAGTCCTCATATTTAATTTCATAAATTCCAGACTTTTCCGAATTCTCGACTTTGTCCTTTGGATTTCCTAAAGGCTCTGTAGTGTATGATTTCTTTTGAATACCTCCTTCATACCTAGTTCCCTGAAAATATTTCCAAGTTCTTCGTGAATTAATCTTATGGACCTGAGATATATTTATCTTGGTTTTCGTCGTTGCTAAAAGTCATTCTCAACTTAAACTTTTTCTTCCTTATAATATCATCTACAATACCCCTCGATAAGCCGTTACTGACTGCTAGTTCTTATATTGTAACTTTTTTTTGTAAACCTCTATGTGACGTCAAAAAAGTATGCAGTAGAAAATTCAAGCCTGCACGTTTGTTCTGTCCACAGTGTGAATTATCAGGAATATACCTGTAAGTGCTTGTTTCCTTCGTAAATGCATCGTCTTCTAGCTTTTCACATTGACTCATCATTATCAAAACGTCAAGAAATGGAATTTGTCCTATAATATAAATAAGGGCAACTTTGTATGTAGATTTAGTTTAATATTCCTCTTGAAGATGATCACTTGGTGATCGAAACACGTGTTGAGGTGTTAAAATAACGGTTTGGTGTTGGGAAAAAACTCCAGTAATATTCATTACTACATAAATGGTTCTAAACTGTGCAACACAAGTATACAATTGAGTACTTACAGCTATTTTCATTTTGAGACTGTAAAAAGTGGTAAAAATGTTTTTTCCAGTATCGCAATATGGTAATAATAACAATGACATAAAAATTCTTGTAGATTTTGTCATCGTATCTGAATTTTGCATTTTGAATCGTTTGTTCCATGGTTATACTGCTTCCTACAATAGGGAGACCGTGAATTTTTCAGTTTGCTGTAAAAATGTTTTTTCCAGTATCGCAATATGCAATATGGTAATAATAACAATGACATAAAAATTCTGGTATATTTGGTCATCGTATCTGAATTCTGCATTTTCAATCGTTTCTGCTTCCTACAATAGTGAGACCGTGAATTTTTCATTTTGCTGGAATGTCTAAATAATGGAGTCGTTTTGAGTGGTACTTTTATAGTTATCAGGAGATCAAACTCCTCTCTACATGATCTGCGATAATGAGATCAAAAAAATGGGTTTTCAAAATATCTGCCGGAAAGATCGATGAACATCGGTCTGAGGCCGAGAAATTCTTCATAGCTTCCACAGGTGCCAGACAAATATAAGTTTGCTGTCAGCTTATATCGGCAGTACTTGTCGTCTCGGCCAATATGCGTTAATTAGCAGCTGCTTCATGAGTAATCAGTTAGTATAAAAGAATTTGTTGGATCTACTCATTACTTACTCTTAGGCAAATGCAAGCCGATAAACCTGATGTAGTTTTTCTCGACCATCAAACTAAGATGGTGTTCGACGTAGAATTTTGAGACAAAAACCCTCCGAGAAGAAAATGACTAAATTAATTTTCCGAACTCCACAGTCTCTGGGCGAATGGGAGTCCTTGGCGAATGATGATATAAAACCTTAAAATTATATCAGCTTTTCTTGAGGTTGCAGAAATCCCGACCGAATAATAATTTTCTATGCGATATGGGGAATGGTCATTGTGAAGATAAAGGATCTACCAGCATATATTTCGCAGAGAAATACAACAAATCCCATTCGAATAAAACAACGTGATAAGATAGCACGTGATACCAAAATAATTCAAAATAAAAATATGCATGTAATTGATAAACGTATATCTATTGTTTTTTTTTAATTCACATTTACTTCAAATCAAATTCGAGAATATGATAAATACGAAAAATTCACTGAAAATGTTCCCAATATATCTGCTTCTGAATTGGATATTCCAAAAGGAAAAAGTATTTTCCTCATTATTTCGCGTTTGTTTATGTAGTCAATGTGAATTGATTATTATATTTTTACGTAGGCAGAAAATGATCTTTTTTTAAACCTGAAACATCGTAACTGTTTTGATTTCCCTCATTCGCTTTGTAACGAACCGGGAGTTTTCCGGCATCCAAATAATTTTCCTTTTGGTCTATATTTAACTATCATAAACAACTCGAATCTCTTTTTAGAAAATTCAGTGTAGGTTCATCGGTGTCTTAGTTTTTCATGTCAGTTTATTATGTAGGCTAATGATTGAGTGGTGAAACCGATCACTTCTTTTTTGTGTTGATGAATATCTATATAATCGGAAAAGCAAATCAGAGGAACGACTTTTGAATTTCGATCAAGAGATTACAAATGAGACATGAGATACTCGTAATTTATTAAATTAATTTAAAATCAGCATGCCACGCAACATGCACAAAAGTGGTGAACTAGTGAAATGAAAGTCCTAAATACCTGTTAGCAACCATGTGGTATCTCTGAAATTTTTCAAGCTTAACATAATTGAAGATCATTAAGGATTTTCAGTTCAAACATAATTTCTATCCGCACCTGATTCACTTCAAATCAGTTATTTTAACATTAAAAAAACAGTAGTTTAGGTTGGATTGAATTTAATAATATAAATAATAGGCGGTGAGTAGATTTTTTAAGAATTCGCAGTCATACCAACTCGAGGTCACCATATTTCAACCCTTTACGTCTATCGAATTCTCCCTAGCTCTATAAAACGATAAACCCCCCGTTTTCTATGGAATAAAAGAATTGGATGTCTTCCAAACTTCCGACTAAATGAGCGGCGTCGGTTTTCTCGTAAAGACGTTCACGCCGAGTGGGCGAAGACGCCGACGCCGATGCGAGAAGCAGCAGCATAAGCTCGAACTGCCCGGCCACGGAGATCGGCGTCATCAGCTGCAGCAGCCCGACGTAGTACCCGTGTGGGACACCGCCGTTCCCATTACTCCTCCGGCCGCCTTCCTGCCGCCGGGTTACAAGAGGTCGTCGTCTTTCAAGGGTATGGATAGAACACAAACACTTCACTTTACGTCACACATGCGACTCAACTAGAACACTGGTACTGGTAACTACATACGTTTCATTTTTGAGGAGAATATTGAGACAAAATAGTATTAGGGGAAAATGAAAGGACAATGTGTATAATCGCGAAGCTTTATATGAAATCAAGTTGCCAACGTACTGTCATATACGCGAGAATAGAAGCTGCCATGTTTGCAGGCCACTGCTTAGATACTCAAAACAAACTCAAACATATCCACTTCATCCGAAAATATAATCTTCTTACATTAACTTTTCAATGAATCATGTCATATGTTTAAAAAAATATTATTGCATCTGTATTGATTCTTTTCAATAATAAATGGTATGCTTTACTTATTAACAACTTCACACCACTTACTTCAGTTCCACTTTGGAATGATTACATTTATTTTGCTCAAGTATAGCCTTTTCGCTAGTCTAGAAGTCGAAACTAGTCTTCGAACTGATATCATATCCACTGTAAGTTGATTCAGTCATATTTAGTCATAAACTCAAGGTAGGAAGAGTTGGGTAGGTACAGTAGTAAGAAAAACAGTGATATAGGCGACATGGCCCTTGTATTTGTGTGGTTTGAGTTGCAGTTGGATTTGCATTGATCGTTATGCATATCGATCCTTTTTGGGCATCGCCACCTTTTACAATCTGAAAAATATGAAAATTATAATGGAAAAAAATAAAGGGTGAAAATACCTCAAAAAAAGTCGATTAAAAACTCTTATTTTATCCACAAAAAAGAATTTCGTTCAATATCAAATTAATACTAGTGTACCAGTTCAGTGGTGTTTCAATTTCTTCATTTGTTCATTTAATTTCTTATCCACTTGATCCATGACCCCTCTTTGATTTTTCCAAACTTATTTTCGTCTTCCTTTACTCGTTGATTTCGTTTTGTTAAACTCTCTCTTATCATTTCCCTCTCCAGAACTAGGCTGATTGTATTGCCGTTTCTCATACTCTAGGTCAGGGGACTCCAAACTACGGCCCGCGGGCAAAATCCGGCCCGCCAGTGTCATCAATCCGGCCCGCGACAGCCAATGATTTACTGTCATCAATCTGACCGGCGACAGCCAATGATTACCTGACAGCCAATGATTGTTGAAGAAAAAAACACAGAATGATAATTACTCGGTTTTATTTACTTGGAAAGTAAAACTTAACGACAGAAATGATGACAAAGAAAACTTTACTTAAATATCTAAGTTTAAGCATATTAATAACTAACAAATAATTGAAATGAATCACAGTAAAACAAAAACACTAATGAGATTTATGTTATTTTGATTTTCCACCGACAATACTTTGTAGTTGTGGATCAATTTTACTTGTACCAATTATCAAAAGAGATTTAAGATGCTCATCGATTAATTCAGATCTGTAAACATTCTTTGTGTACTTCATCTTGGAAAACGTTTTATCACACAAGTAAGTAGTACCAAAAACAGAAAACAACCCACGAGCAAATTTATGCAAATTATCAAATTGTTCCAGTGGAAGAC
>WOGN01002418.1:0-16795 GCA_015342105.1 Leptinotarsa texana
GTTAAATAAACATAGTAGAAACTAGACAAAAGTATTTTCTTTATTCTATATTCAACATGAATTTCTACAAAATTAACAAGTCATCAATCGAACAAGTTATTATCATTATTACTATTATTATTTTTTCCCAAAGCGTGAGCTGATCTGGACCTGTCATCGGGGTCCGACACAGTCGGGAGATATAGATAGGAAATTTAGATTTAGGGAATTACTGTAGCCCTATGGTATAGCGCATTGAAAAAGTGTAGCACTTGAATACATTCAATAATGAGTTATCATTTATATTTTCCTTAATATCTTCCTAATGAAATGATAGCACGTACATTAACATACTGAGAGTTTGTTATATCCTTTCTCAATAGAAATCAACATTTTTATGCTGAGTATATAATATACAAAATAATTTACATTGCAAAGCTTGATGTTAAATCATCTGAAAATGAAACTTTTAACATGTGATGATTGACTATATTGCCAAACTAACTGACTTTTATAAGAAAACAAGTATGGCTGAGGTACCAGTTAATCTAGTAATGACACTGATGATCTTTAAACATGACTCAACCTCTGACAGAAGCACCAAACTCTTAGGAAGGTTCGAAATAGATGAACACTTCAATCTGGCAGACCATTATCATAATATTCATGCAGTCATGAATTTCTTGGAGCCTTTGGAGATACTCTACATTTTAATGAAAGAAAGGACATTGGCTGATCAAGATCTTCAGATAATGTGGTTCTGCACGTTTTTTCGGGTTCTCCTGTAGGTGAAAAAGCAATGTGCCACTGAAATCAATGAAGTCGCTTCGGAGCGCCAAATAATTTTTGTTTTTGTACCATAATTTCATGATTTGTACTACTTTCTTCTTTAATATATTCACACTGCTATTGAACTTTCTGCAAATATTGATCCTGATAAAGCAGATGTATAGAAATTTAAGCATGAAAAAGTAAGGTGTCTCTACTCCATATTTTTCTGAACACATTAGTATTTGTGTTAGATCACCGTTGAGCTTTCATGTTATCATCTAATAAAACAATAGTCCAGTTCATCTTGGGAAGACGCTAACTTGGTTGGCGAAACGCTTGTTGAAAAAAGATCTATTCGAAGTGTCTTCATTACAAGTACTATACTGTATCTTCACATTGCATCACATTGGTTATTTACAATCGACGCAAAATTCTGTGAATTTACACCAAAGCTGGATAGAATATCAGTTTTCTTGATCGGAGTGCAAGTAGAGATCATTCATTTCCAAGGAATGTAAAGAAATGCAGAACATGATATCACATGATAATCTTTTTGATTATCTTCCGAGTAATCAGTAATTCAACAATGTAACAATCTCCAACATATTCACATATTTCAGAAATTTTTCCGTCAACACGGCTCTAGCACGTTTCATTTCTGTGATACTTCTGATTCTTTTTATATCCTCATTCAATTACATTTTCTTTTATTCATCATTTTCCAGAATATACTCATCAAACATCACATGAAATTGTAATTAGCTAACTCAATCTCTCCAGCTAATTTTTGTTAAACAGCCTTACGAGATATATAAATTTTCAACCATCATCTGGATGGAACTTCGGTTCAGTAGTGATTTTAAAAATAATATATCATACTCGTTTGAAAAATTGACATTATACTTCATTTCAGTTTATGCTTTTTGAAATAAAAAATATTCCTATATAACTCTCATCTTTCATTCATTATAGTAAATTTCAATCACTTTTTTAGCCCTTTTTAAAGCATCTAAAGATAATATTCCTTTTATTACCCTGGCCCTGAAAATTTTCAATTTCATATATAAAATACTTAATTTGAAGCTTCCCACTTGTAGTGACATCTCTTATCGAGTATCTTAGGTTTTGAATCACCCATATAACGAAATAGAAAACTGTAATAATTTTCAGAGTGTGTACATTTATAGAATCAATTTGGAAAATTGAATCAGAATATAAACTTGAATTAATTGGAACATTTCATGTAATTTTATAGATTCAGTATATTTGTTTAAAGAAGGTTTTTTCAGTAGCTCAACTTGATAAATTAATCGTTGGCTAACAGATGGTTCACAGATGGAAATCAAAATAGGTTCAGTTATATTACCCAGATAAATGTTTATTTCTAATATATTTAGATTATTCAATATCACTCCATCATTATCCATTCATTCAACTTAGTTTCTATGTAGCATTTGAAATTGTTTAGGGTTTATTGAGAGTTTTATTTTCTTCCCGAATTCTAGAAGTAATGAGTAAACAACTTTGTACTCCACATTGATAAATTGACAGAAATATCTTTATCTCATATTTTTAATTTCATCACTTCCATTCCGAAGCAAAAAAGGCATCCACTCCAAAGTAGTGTAGAAGTTGAATAAAACCAACATATCGAATATCTTCTTTGTTGTGGGTAAAATTAAATAACAACAGTTGTCTCCATCTCCTGAAGATGACAACTTGGTTAGTGAAACACGCGTTGAAAAGAGTACTGCATTTATGGCGATTGAAAAAAATTCTTATTTTGAATCAACACTTCTATTTCACATCTATCCCCGCTCTGTAGTGACTATTTTCTCTAGATCTTGAATATAGGGAAGAAGTGTTATGTGTCATTGAAGAGGCGATTTTATGAGGTATTCGTCCATGTGACTATCCACTACGTAACTTGTCAATGTTGCGCACCCTTGCAGAGAAACAACTTTTTTATATTTCAAATTATGATACCCATTTCAGAATATAATGTGAAAAGGTAAGAAAAAGATAACCAAACTTGAAGAAATGATCATTGTATAAACTAAAATGATTGTAAATGGGGCATAATTCAAATACATCAACTCACAGTGGATGTTTCAACTGTTCTCCATCAACTACCATGAGTATAAATTAGTCTCGGAATGTTATCCGATATTTTCAAATATTTTTGGAGACATTGTTAAATTTTGCAAGAGGACACCAAAATGTAAACCAATTTAATGGATAGTCAATAGTTGTTTAGACGCTATATCTACATAGTTTATTCTATTGAAACAGAGATTTCAAGTTACTGAAATTATTTATCCGTTCATCATTCTTCAAGCAAAGTATCATCCAAAAAACTTATATTGACGTAGTATTCATAGAGGTACTACGCAAGGTTACTTGGTACAGGCTGATAACTACTGAAGATGATCAGAATATCTATCAGTTTTAGGAATATATTTGAGTCAGAAAACTCCATACATACTCCCAGCATCTTCAGTAGAAACATAAAAGACATTTTCTATGCCTGTATGAATCAAATCATCAGGACCGATCTAGAAGCTGATTATTTTATAGTTCCAGATGTAAAGTGTTCTCTGCCTTATTCACCCTGAATGTCTGTCATATAGGTCCTAATAACTTATCAGAGTTCTAATTACTCTATTCCATGAACAGAATCAATCATATAGAGTGAGGTATTCGAACATACTGAAGTATTTCTCACGAAACTATGTTTGGTTTGGGTGCATTGGTTAATTCACTCGATACGGTTTAATTTGTTTGGGAAAAAATATCAAGATATGTTGACCTCTGAACTATAATAAGTCATTAATGTTGATAACCATGTACACATATATATGTAGTATATACTCGTGAATCAATAGAATGAATTGAATTTCAATGTGAATATGAAGAAATGCACGTTTGAATGAAAAATATTTAACTCCGATTGAAATCATTTAAAATTCCATAGTTTTTTGTGGAAACTACCTTCCATCATGTCAGACATATAAATATTGAATTGGTATATCTCCCATGTCTAATATTGCCAGTCTATAATTGAACTTATTCTATGACGATTCTTTTCAGAGAAAATGATTCTTAGAGTAAGGTAAAAAACGTCAAATAATAAAATATATTTTTAATTCATAGTGAGTGCAAATATGTACACGAAACGCATGAACGTAGTCACAAACAAAAATAAAAATACTGTTATCACATTGGTAACGGATACGTCGAATGAATAATTTTATACAACTGTGAGATGATACTGATGGGTATGATTAAGTCTTCCGTTTCCTAGTATTTGGAGTGGCCACCACCCAATGAGACACTAGAGTAGCTGGTTGCACCCCCGTGTCCACCGGAAGAATAAGAGCTTCCACCATATCCTCCTGATGACTTGCCAAGTGAGATCGAGCTAGAATAAGAGCTTCCACCACCATATCCTCCCAAAGAACCTCCATGTCCTCCGAGAGAGATTGATCCTCCTCCCAAACTACCGCCATGGCCTCCAAGTCCTCCACTTATTCCACCTCCGTATCCACCTCCATATCCACCTCCATAACCACCTCCGTAACCACCTCCGTAACCACCTCCATAACCACCTCCAAGACCATCTCCCAGACCACCTCCAAGTCCACCTCCAATTCCACCTCCAAGTCCACCTCCAATTCCACCTCCACCGCCTCCACCAACAAAGACTGGCTGAGCTACAGGTACAACAACAGTTTGGGGAACTCTAACGGGGTAGGGCTGTGGAACAGTAACTGGGTAGGGTTGTGGTACAGGAACTCCAACGGGTTGGGGTACTGGGACTCGTACTGGAGTAGGTACTGCTACTGGAACTGGTCGGTTGACAACTACTGGGTAGGGCCTTGGTACTTCAACTGGTTGGGCTACTGGAACAGGTACCTGAAAATGAGAAGATGATGAATGAAAACTATCAAACAATTTCTGTAAACTAATAAATTAAAATTGACCAAGCAAGGACTAGTCAAAGTGTGGTAATTCTATCATTCGAAGGATAATAAACGAGTACATACTTGTACTGGTCTTGGTACTGGAACTGCAACAGGTTGAGGTACTGGTACTGCTACTGGTCTGTTGACAGTGACAGGGTAAGGCTGGGGTACGGGAACTGGTACAGTTCGACTGATGGTGGTAACAGTTGCTCCACCACCACCTCCACCACCTCCAAGACCTCCTCCAAGTCCTCCACCCAGACCTCCTCCTAAACCTCCTCCGAGTCCACCTCCAATTCCTCCTCCAAATCCACCTCCTAAGCCTCCTCCTATTCCACCTCCATGCCCACCTATAATGAAGAATTCTTTTAATAACTTCTTCGAAAGGAATATTTTGTAACTATCGAATCTCCATGTTTTGTCAACAATTCTGAAGTAAACTTGACGTACTGAGTGACCTGAGATATGAACGTGTATATAATATAGAAATGCGTTCTAGAGTAATATGTTATCAATCAGTTATTTGAAGTCCAAACTCAGATAGGAAAATGATTCCGAAATATTGGAAAAGAAGCAGATGATTTTATCATTCATTGTAGTTGATTCTGATATAGGATTGACAGCAAATATATAGGTGGTGAAATATATACAGGAAGATATTGGGATAATTGTGAATTAGTAGAGAAATTTTTGATGGTTTTTGTAAACATCAGACAAAATTCATTCTCTACATTTATATTTAACTCAGCACCGTTACAAAGCAAATTGTACATCAAACACATCAAAGACAAATGTAAGTACATAGAGAATAATTGCAAAAATTTCCTGACATTCTCAGTTGCAATGAGGAATTAATTATATCGCTCAAGAACATTTTGAAAATACACAATGAAGGTTGAACTCTAAAAACAAAGAATGAAAAAATCGTCACTTATTAGGTGAGTTGAAGAATCTATAAGTTGTTAGTTTCAATTAATTTGGTGCTTTTTTCAGAATAGGATAAATGGATTTATACTCAGGTGAATGAGAGGAATCTTATTTGAGAAAAGGAGTTCAAATATGATCTGTGATCACAAATATGAAAATGAATTCAGTAGCGATATCTTTTGAAGTTATGGACGAAGTAATCTACTGATTACGTTTCTAGTCTGGATGAGAAATCTAATAAATAGTTGAAATTTTGAAATATTCTGCATATTCAAATTTTACTCACCACCTCCGAATCCACCACCCAATCCACCTCCAAGACCACCGTGACCACCACCTAAGTCACCTCCATCGTAGCCACCTCCATATGAATCTAGGGATATACCACCTCCATGGCCACCCCCGTTTCCGCTACCAATGTCGCTCGAAAAAATTCCTCTTTTTTCGTTCTTCGAAGTTTTTGCTTTAGCCTCGCCGCAAGATCCTATGCTGGCGACTGCTAATACCAGGGATGCAATCTACGATAACATATAATAAAGATTTGGAACACAAGCGCGCAGTTTTTTATTTTTGGGTTTTCATCAATGAATGAATAAGTACACCCTGATAAATGCCCAGATGCATTCTTTCAACTTCAACTATTTTTGTTTGTAATCAATAAATAATAAATGATGGCAGTTATTTCTAATTCCAACTTGAGTTTAGAGAAATATATTCTTGAGAAAATGTATCTGGAAAGTTTTATAGTTCCGAAAACATTATTTTTATGATAGATATTTTGATTTTCTGATTTTAATAATTTTTTATTTTGTATTTGAATGAAAATAAAGATTAGAATAAAGGAAATTGAAGTTACATTGTATCATACTTTTCAATTTCGAAAAAATCCTATTGCAATATTTACGTTTTCAAAATGACGATCTATAGAATTCGAATTTTTTCACGTCATAATGATATTTTTCAATTACAATGAAGGTGAAGATGATATGTACAATGAAAGGGTTATTGTTTACATATGGCAATAGTAGAATACTTTGTGATGATATAGAAACTGACACCAAATTTCAATTCAGTTCTGTATATCCATATAAATAGTTCAATTATTGATATATGAAAATAATAATTTTGTGTTACTTCTTAAGATAAGTAGCAAAAATCAGTTGAAAAGGTAGTCTACCCACTAGTTCAAATAGTAAAATTATTTTTGCTTTCAATTCGAAAAGTTTCAGAGTTTTCTCAGTTTTCAAAATTTTCAGATTTTCTCAACTCTCACTTCACAGGATTCTCAAACAAAAGTCTATTTAGAAATCAAACTAAATTTCTAATACACATTTCCGAACTCAAATGCACACACATAAAACTTCACGTATATTTTGAAAATTTCGTAGAGATAGACTTACCAAAAACGGTTTCATGTCTATGTTTGGATGAGGTGCAGCGAACAATGTTGTCTACCCCTTGAGAGAGGTGGGTTTATATAGTAGTTTGGTGGGATCCTCCCCAAAGTCACCACTCACCGCTGGAAGACTTTCACCGGGTGAATCTGCGATGGTACCCACGATACTCATGCAGACCGGCGAGATGCTCTAATGCACACGATATATCTTCAGATTTTGTTACACATAATATTTTTTGTGCCTAACCTGTCGAACGAGAGAATTTCTAGCGATAATGATTTTATGCATGTTGTAATTACAAAGAAGCTGTAATTTTTGCTACGTGCATGTTATGAATATTGTACAGTGTGGGCCAAATTGGACAATTTTGAAGGGAAACTTTTTTTTCAAACTAGATGAAAACTGATGGCTATGTCTGAAATTCAAATTTTATGTGAAACTCAGTGGTGAACACCGCATATCGATATCTATCATCGTTTCCGAATTACAGCAGGTTTTTCACAAATGTGGATTTTCAAAAAGTTGCTGTAAATTTATTCTTGTCAAAAATGTCTTGTTTTTTTGAAAAACTTTCCGAAGCAATAACCTGCAAAGTCGAAATGTATGCTAGCTAAGAATTAACGAGGTCTCACCTTTCAACGTATGTTTCTATCATGGTGATGTGAACAAATGAAATTAACATGGAAACATATCTAAAATATAAACTTGAATTGAAGTTCATGCTACTTGAAGTTCTGCAAGTACGAAATGGAATCTGAGTTAGAATTTGTCCGAGGAATAAAAATATAAGATAATTGAAAATTCGATTTATAATGATGTACTCGCTGAAAATGAAACTATAACACATTCACAATGAAATTATTTGGGGAAAGATTCATATACACCAGAAAAAACCAAAGAAAAATTCAGAAGAGATGATTCAGACAAGAGTTATGATATCGAATGAATAGAAAATGAGGAGAAACGTGAATTTTTTATATCGATTTCGTTCATTGAGATTGATTAATAGAGCAAAAAAAATTTTGTGACTCCTTCAGTGTGTTACGTATGTGGTATTTTCCTTTGAACTTGAATCACCGTAAATTATATTCATTCGGAGGAAACAGTATCAAAATGTTGAATATCAAGGACACCATTCTTCACATAATGGTATTCTTGGAAAGTGGCACTTCTGATATATACTATGGATATACATTCGATGGAATCGAACAGACTGTCAATTCGATACTTTTTTCGAAACTACACACGAATATTATGCAGTAGTTTCCTACCTTCCTTTGATGTTCCAAGGTAGTTTATGGTGTTTAGATCCAGTATTAGGCTCCTCTCTGGATAAGGAACAAAAATTTCAGGATATACTTTCACATAAACAATATTCCAAAGAAGAAACAATTTTAACTTTATGTAGAGCATTGAAAGTGCTGTGTACAACTCACAATTTTTCGAGAAGATTTCTTAGCCATTTTATCAACGTAATCATATCAAAATATATCCAATGCGGTACCCAAAAAAGCAACTGACGCAACTAGCCTGACACCATTAACTCTAGTGCCGTATTGACCAAATTGTTCTGATGTTCGGATTTACTTAATGGGATGAAGAGACAAGTATACTATTGTCAGCGAAGCATTGGATTGTATTCACAGCCCCTTTTATTGGTCATTCAAATGAATAAATAGAAAGAGTTGAAGACAATATTTGTTTCATAGAACAAAACAACTGCATTGGTGGTAGAAATATACAAAAAAAAACAATTGACGGAGAAACGGATTCTTAAAAAAATTGAGAAGTCATTCAAAACAACAACCTGCCAAATCAGAACATCGGGTAAACCCTCATGAAATACATGATCAAAAATGTTGGAGTGACAGCTCGGAACACTTCAATTTTCTGGATTGCAGCATTACACACCTGAGTGACATATGGAAGTCTGTTAATGTTTACTGTTGGAAATCATTTGGAATTTTCCAAAACATATTTTTCATTAATCAGATCCACAAAACAACGGTGCAATTCATCAACATGATTTTGTCATATATCAGATTTTGGGCTGTTCACAAAAAAATTTTTGATGCTTGTCACTGACAAACACGTTATCTCTATTTCTTTGGTTCAACAGCTCTCATTGGCTGCTCTCGAGATTCAAACAGACAGATCAATATCTAATAGGATGGCCTCAGTGGCTTCAGGAGCCAATGTCAAAAAATCAGCCGAGAAACATTTTATTACAGGAAAAACTAAAAATAATTTTGGAGAATTTCCCATTCAGATGAACTGTTCAGACTTTACGCGATATTTCACTGTGACTGTGAGTAGTTCAGGAGTGTATCTTTATGGCTCTTTCATAACTTGAGTAAAGTTATAAGATAACATTGATATTTGACATTTCAGGTCAGTAACTATTATCTACAATGGTGTGAAGTTTGAAAATTATGGCACTAAAATGATTAACTTGCAGTAAAAATGTATGGGCAATGAAAAAAATACCGATATTTTCGATGTTGCTTGTGCCCTAAGCAAGCGAAGTGAGCCAAGAATGACAGCCTTCCGCATTTGTTTGGATGATATTTCTGCCATAGCCCGCATGATTTGGAGATCCGAGAATAGAGTCGTATTTTGTGTTAATGATGTAGTTATAAATTGTAAAGCACTTTCAACTTTTACGCTATCATCAGTGCGATACCTGCAAGTAAGTAATAGTCATGAAATTTGTATGAAATTGAAATTTTTTAAAATGCGTACTCGTCAAGTATATACAATTATCGACATAAGAGTGCTTCTCGAATAACTTCTGAAAAACGTCGCTCCTGAATAATTTTTCGCTCTAGGACTCAATTGGAAAGATTTTTCATTTTCAGTGTTTTCGGCGGCTTGTCCGTAACTGTCTGAAGGACAAATTTCTGAATGAAATCGTTAGCTTTATAAGAGGAAATTTGGTGAGGAAGCTAAGTGTGTTATCCTGTCAACCAAATGTCTCTTCAGGGTAAGATGTATTGACCTCATTTACTCACAAATGGCCATTTGATTTTGTTTAATATCCATACTGCTTTATTTTCATTTCATAATCCGTTTTCAATTGTACACTTTTTGAATATGTGCATTTTTCACCGGTAGTAAACGCATATTTAGCAAAAGAAAAGAATGTTCCGTTGTATCAACTGCATCACAGTGAAGACATCTATACCATTAGTATTTTTCTGATATACTAGAAAAGATACATGACCGCACAAGAGTATGTAGAATAATAGATAATACTTCTGTGGCTGTTATTTCATCCTGTGGAATATGTAAAATTATCTTGTGTATCTTTATCATTGTTTTTCCATACCTCGTGATCGACATGATGTTTTTCCAGACATGCATCAAAATATAGTTGGCAATTCCAATCTCTTCCAAGACCAGTATCCTCTGACTTTTCGAGACAATAACGTTATTTCCAACTCAGCTTTATAACTATAATATTTATATAATCTGCCTTCACCTGCCATCCAGTTGTAATATTCAACATAACAGAATTATAGATCACGAAAATTTTCCAGTTGATGAATCTCATTGTACGAGAAGAATCCCTCCAAAAAAAATTCTCAAGCGTATCGCTTATTAAATATTTTGAGGTCTGACTACGCTTCAACGAAATCAAAAACTTGACATTTTTTTCAATTCTGAAAACGCATTATCAATTGAAACTATAAATCGCTTCCTTTTTTCAAACGCAGACACCTCCAAAATTATCCGTTAATGTAAATATCTAACAACGTATTCATTGATTTCTGTTAACAACATATTCCTCAAATGAGTGTTTTGTGAAGAATGCCTTTGTTCGCGGCAAGTGAAATGGATGTAATAAAAGTTTACTTTGAAATAGCGATTTCTACATGGTATCGTGACGAAATAATTTTTAAAGTGTTTGAAAACATCCAAATTTTTGTCCTGACATATGGAGCCATATCTCCAAGAGCCTTTAGCCCCAAAAACATGACCTGGTACCAATAGGAACATACTTCGTATATTTTGTTTTTAATTGATGAATTTGTGCTTTTTTGGTATATATTTGTGTTTGAAATAGAAATATTATGGAAACCAAATATTATGAAAACCAATAAAAATTAGGTATATAATACATACAAAACAGACACAGAAAACTTACATACGTAGTACCTACATGAGTTGATAATTTCACATAGTTATCTGATCTATTCTAGAGATTTCCTTAAAGTAGTTTTTGAAAGATCAGGATATAATGCTCAGCATTTGCTAACAACTTGCAGGACATATTGCTTTTGGTCTTCATTTTTGTCAGAAGATTGTTAAAATCGGTTATTGATTATTGAGACCTTGAACTTTGGTAAATTCATACGGATGAATTTCGTGATTTTTCAAATTTTTTTTTCTGAAGCATGTGATAAACCCAAATATATTGTTTCTGCAGTGCAAATGGAAGCTTCTGAATATGCATAAAAATATTCCAAATCGGTAACGATATTGTCCTTATTTAAAGTAACAGGTTTTGGTAATGTTGAAGGCGCTTTTAACTTTCCGCCATAGTTAACAAAATAATTCTGTAACCTTACAAACTTATTCTCGTTCACTAGTATTGAACCAACAAATATTGGTTAAATTTTCTGCAAGTTCTGATAATGATTTGATTACCTTGTTTACGTGTTAAAAATGATTTTATAACAACTTGTTTTGAATAATCGATGTTGCAATCATTTTGAATGATGTTTTGAAACACCGTCGATAACTATTTGTAAATCTACAATGTAAAAATGGATGTTTGTTTGTTGTTTGGTTGGTTGGTTGGTTGGTTCTGAGTCACTCAACCGATCGTGATGAAACTTGACATGTATAAGTAATTTTTTATAAAGAAGGTTTTTAGGCTATCAATTTTTCTATAAGTCACCACTAGATGGCGATGTGGAGCAATTTTTTGAAAGCACTGTTCTATAACGCTGCGCACAACTAAGTTCGTTGATTCTGATTCTGTCAAAACATTGAAACAGCAGCGATAGAGCAA
Source organism: Leptinotarsa texana (assembly GCA_015342105.1). Lineage (NCBI taxonomy): Eukaryota > Metazoa > Arthropoda > Insecta > Coleoptera > Chrysomelidae > Leptinotarsa > Leptinotarsa texana. Next base: position 12,057 of record WOGN01002418.1, read on the forward strand.
CATAGTACTAGTGTGATATAAAAGTAACCAAACTATTCTAAGCTTGACAATTCCATTGCTACCTTTAGTAGCAGTGGAATAATGTTTCCAGAAGAAGTGACTTGAAGAAGTGACTTTATTGAAAAGTTTCATGATTCAGGTATAGGGACATGATATATCATCTTGAATCATTTTCTGTCATCTTTCAAATCATCGAGTAATATACAAGGGGTTTCATTAAATTTTTTTTTTACCATTTTGATGCATAATGGAAACAATAGTAATTTTAGCACATCCAGCATGATACGGAGTATATTTTTTGGTTTCAGTTGAATATATCGAGTTTCTCCAAACTATCTTCAAAAAATTAACTTTCAAGAATTGAGAGTAGTTCAATTAGGGATATGTTGTGGACCATATTCGGTACACATTATTTTTCATCTCGAAAATCGATAGACATAGGTATAGGACATTATCACTTAAAATGTATTATATTAAAAGGGCTATTTCAAAACTGTGTTAATAAACGGGGTGTTCCATTCAATGCGCAATGCTGAAAATATTTTAGACCGATAGAACAGTGAAATTTTAAAAAAATCATGCGTTGTGTTTACCATAAACGTCCTAATCTAACATATCACGCTGTTTATGAAATGGGTAAATTCAAGGAAAAATAACACCCAACGGCAAAACAACATTCATCCCAATCATAGAAATGCGTATAGCAATCGATATCGTCTTCGCCTTTGGCCTTACCTTACCTAACTTGATTTTGTAGGGATAGAACTTATATTTTTTTAGACTTCTCTTAATATTGAGTTGAAAAATAGTTGCCAACTGATTGGTACCTAACATTGGATGTAAATGAACTTGAAGTAAAATTTCCATTGCGATTGCACACGTTTTTCACTGTTTTTTTTCATGGTTACTGATCCAATTAGCTGACTTTTTATACATAGGTATGTCCAGAGCGTATTCCTGGTACACAGTACAATATATGATAAAATCATGTTGCTAGTTCAAACGAAAAGTATATCAACAAGTTGAGGAACGTTACACCCTATTCCCCCTATCATCTTGTCGATGTAATCTAGTGAATGCACACATCTGGTACAAATGCTAATTGAACTCGAACACTGGGTCCAAGTAAGTCTGAGTGTTGGTGACTCAACAAAAGTGGCATTATAAGACGCTATCTATCAATTATCATCGGCTCGCGAAACAAGAAGTATTCTACCTTGGAACACGATCATTTATACTCCGTTAGGAAAGGCCTAATTTCCGGTTACATGTTTCACAGTCTGATTAATAAACTCGTCAAATTAGAAATGAAAAATATGAAGGTGTGGCTGTTACATAATTTTGGGGGAATAATTTAACATGACATGTAAAAGTCCAAGTGTTTAATTGTGATGATATTTCACAAACCATGTGCAGCAATTGTAGTAATTGACTTCTCTTAACTGTGCTGAATAATGTTCCTGAGAGTAATAAACTTTGGGGTATTGGAGCATGTAATTGAAGGAAATGCAAGAAAAATGTTTAATGGGCTTTTGAGAAAATGTTTCGTAATGGAAGACTTCTGATTTTTATTCAACGAAATATTGAAAGTCAGATATCTTGAGACCCAATATGCAATCGTTGCGTCTCGTTTCCCAGTTGTAGAGGATATCGTCCACATACTCAACAATGACAAGAAAATAAAAACTCATAAAAAGCATAATTTTTCCAACTACATGGTGAAATAATAGAACTGAATAACTGAATTTCAAATGTGAATTTATTAAAAAATACCAATCTCTAACTCTATTTTTTGCTTTCTAAAAAATAATGATCGAGATACGAGCCTGATCTTGTTACCATGAAACATTTGAACAAGTTGTGGAGGGTCGTCATTGAAAAACGTAAAATTATTTAAATTTTTGAGTAGTAAAGTTGTACAAATTTGAAATTTGTCAGAATATCTATAGTATAGTTGAAAGCTTGCCCAAAAGTGAAATTGCCAACTTGTTTCAGAATTAGTATCAGTCAGTTAACTTTTCAGAAGTGACAAAACCTGGAATATGTGTAGAATCAATTGAGAACTTTTTCCAATCAGCAAGACTTGAACACTATCCTATTTGCCTGAAGATACCAACTTGGTTGGTGAAACGCGCATCAAGAAGAATATTGCTATTATGGTATTTTTTTCCAACAGTATAAACTTCCAAACTTCCATCTTGAATGAAAATAATATATAGTAGTTGAAACGAGAAATGAATTATACTGAATGTTTCACTTTCCACTTTCCACTTTCCTTTCTATATGTACTTAGTTAGGTAAGTCATTTTACTTGCGAGAACCAAGAAAAATTGCTGTTTTACTTTGAGTTGAACTTCCTTTTACTTGAAAATTAATTCTTATACTTTTATGGAATTGCCCATTCTCCATGAACTCCACAGATAATAATATCTAGTTTTTTCGCTAGTTCACTCTACAAAAATTCTGCATTATGGTTCTCTATATAGAGTTTTTATTTGAGTTTTCTGGTCTGGTGATTTAGGTTTTCTGCTCATTACAAATATATTATAATGAAGACTTGTCCTTCAACAAAGAACCAAACCTCACTTTACGCAAGTGGTAATTTCATAACAAGCACTTTTTCCAAACAACAGAACTATTTTGGATTTATTCTACGACAGAGGTTTCAGTTTCAGCCTTCACTAAAGAGGTTATTGCTCCTTCACGCTTTGAAAAAATCTCTTTTTTCTTAGCCTACTTTACCTGCAAACGATACTAATAAATGTAGTAGTGTTCATTTATTTGTAGTCTTATCGGTTACTGAGAAAGCACTATTGATATCATTCAAACTACGAAATACAAGTAATAATGCATTAGAAAGTTTTGAAATAGGTTCTAAATTGATTGTAGGTCATTGTAGTAACAACACAATATCAATTTATTTTATATTCTACGATATATTCTACGATTATATTCTACGATAAACTACGATAACAAGACAACAATTGTCCTCAAACTACAAACGATGAAGATTGTAGCTAAAATTAGATGTTTGTAGTCAAAATTGAACACATCAAAAATGAATTGAATAAAATCGAATATTTTTCAACTAAACTAACCTAACATAGACAAACTTATGTTAGTATGGTGGAAATGATGTTCAATCCTGAAAATCTAACACGAACTCGTTTTTTAATTCGGAAGTCAGGTTATATGTTGAGGGTGGATGTTTTTTTCCATGCTTTTTGCCATACGTAAAATACGTTAGTTTTCACTTCAGATTTCAGGTTACATATGTTGATTAGGATAGGATATGTTACGTTAGTTTAGTTGAAAAATACTTGAGAAATAGAATGTGAACAAAAATAATACTTTCTGTTGTTAGCGGTTCAGAAAGGATATAGTTTCCTTCATGTCAAATCTTGTAAGAAATAAAAAGTCGATGCAAATTTGCCTTCTTTCCAAAGAAACAGTTTCACTCGATTATGTAACACTCCCGGTATATTTATAGATAAAAGATAGCGGTGCCATTAGTTCAATATGAAGAATAATGAGCTCAGTTGCCGTTTACCACAGTCACGGTCAGCCCACGGCAAATTTGTTAAAGGTGTCCATACACTTCAATGAATATCATTTTCAAAGTTCATTTCAATGGTCTACTGGAGAAACTTGAATCATCATACATTGCAAATGAAAATATATGAAACTACTAGTCAATTATCGTGTCTACTCGAATATAGAAATCATCATCAAGAATGTTTAACTGGAGTTGAAACGGTGATGGAACTTTCCTCTACTCAATAAATTTCTCACACATATTTTAGGCTTTCCAGATGAACACTCATTGACAACGTAGAAATTCACCTGGCGCTGTATGGAAAAAATATTCAAAACTGAAAATTATTGAAGATGACATGAAAAGTTTCACTTTCACTTCCCAAGCAACATTCAATAAATGGGTCATATATTTTCTTACTCATCCTATAACTCCAATTATATTATTCATAAAGCCTTTGGTCCGAATAGAAATAGTAGGGTTCGATTTGTATAAAAACTTTTCAAACTGATTAAGGAATTTTCTGATATCAAAGAATAACAGATATTCTGTTTCAGTTGTATCTATCAAAATATAAGAAAAATTAAGCAAAGCAAAGGTAAACAGTTTCAGACACCAAAATCTGCATAGCATTTCAAATTGTACAGAGAAGTATTCTGAATTTCTGAATAGAAAAAATAATATGAATATGGTAAAGTCAACGTGGAAGGTTGGTAAAATTGAACTACTTGTTTCAATTAATCAAAGAATTTTCAACAGAATGATGATTATCAACTATTAATTAGTTTAGTGATCCGAAAATTTTTCTGAAAAAAGGATGGTTGGGTAACAGAATCAATTTTTTCTTGAAAATAACAATTGTTTTCTTGTCTCAAAATTCAATTTTTCTTCAGACACCAACACGAAACGACCTGAAACAAACATGACATGAAACGTTTAATATATATACCGGATGTCCCACATTTTATGTGACAGGCAATATCTGGTTTGTTGAAGGAGCTACACAAAAATGTTTCATACAAAAGTTTTAGGATTTCATGAGAGCTATATTTTGATATAATTTTCAAATATACAGGGTGTTTGGTGTAGGTGCTACAGACCAAAATCCATTTTTTTAAATAGAATGCCCTGTATATCATTACATATTCAGATGCTACGTTAAATTCTGATATCATTTCATGTTTAGTTTTTGAAATTCGATTAC
>WOGN01002419.1:0-13234 GCA_015342105.1 Leptinotarsa texana
TACTCCAAACGAGTAGAGTAAGATTAGAACGGCAAGCATATTTGTTGCAGCAACTTTGTTCTTCCCCGACAGTTCCGATGACCAGATCTGTCGAATTTTGTGCTGATACTTGCCGCGGAGAGAGTTTTTCACCGCAGTTACCTCTTGTGAGTGGTATTATTATTATTATTATTATTATTACATCAAAATTTTGCACAAATATTTCAGACGAAATATCCTCGATTTCAAATGAACAAAAACGAAATATGCTGAAACTTTATTATAAATCTGATAGGAATAGTGGGAAAACAGCACTAATTCATTTTGAATTATTTCTGAAAAGAAAACAGCTGGATAGAACATTATTCTGTATTTTGGACAAACACTAACCTGAGTATGGTGCGTTTCAAAAACCTAGAATGAAGTATGGAAGAAAAATGGAACAAAATTTTTGAAAAAACTTATTAGCCGAGGTGAAATAATCGTTCTTTACATATCCGCAGAAGTATATTTATTTTTTGTACTTTTTTAGATAAATGCTGACCTTTCCAAATCAACGCATCAAGTCTCGGGTGAAATGTATGTGCCACAGATGGGTGTTTGGAGGAAAATCAAAAAAATTGGTTGGCAAAGTTACATATTTCAGGAAAATTACATCCTGAGAGAAGAATGGAATTTTATACCTGGCTTCTAGAAAAACATTATTTAGACCGACGAAAGTACTTTTTCGAAATAATGAGCACATTTGGAGTCAAAATATTCCACTACACTTCAGAGACGTCCGACAACAAGTTCGGTTTCATTTGGATGTGTTAGCTAGAATTTATAACGACCGAATACTTGGATCTCATTTGAATAGAGAAACGAATTCGAAGAATATATGGAAATGTGTCCCCTTGTTGATTATAACAGCTGCTGGCAAGGTCACCTGAACAGTTAGTTTCGGATATTTTTTGTGGGGCACTTTAAAGAACAAAATCTATGTAGAGCAAGAATATGACACAGTGGGTGAAGTTAGAGAAAATAGGTATCATCACGCAATTCTGGTCTATTAGAAGACTGATCAACTTATTTGATAGAAACTCCCATGGCAAAGGGTCGAATGACTTAGACAAATCAAAGAACTCACCAGCATCCAAGTTGGAATATATATATTGTTGGAAAAGTGATATGTAAAAGTTATATGAAGCTGTTTCTTCGGAGCGATCCTTCCTAAAGCCATGCTGATCACATAACAGCTTCATTTCTACATACTTCATTGTTCTGGAAGCTACAATTTTCTCTTACAATTTTGAGAGCGAGCATAGTGGAGAAAATTGTGTATAGTTCTCGATCTCAGCACGATTTCCTTTTTTAATAAGGGGATTAAATGGCACCTTGATTAGATTAGTTCAGAGAGCGATTCGAAAAAAACAAAGAAATTAGAAGTGACAGTGAATGAGTGGAATAGATGTGAAGCTTTCAAAGATTATTACTTTGAGTTGTAATTTGAATGAATGAAGGAAGTTGTTGAATTTGATTCTGCGGATATCCTGGAATTCATTTCAGCATGTACTGCCACTGTGATATCATATTGAACAAACAAAACTATATTTCGACTTGATTCCAAAATTCATTTCCGTGGTGAAAAATTCCCTTCAATCAACCTTGGGATTCGGTATTTTTATTGCATCACTATAAAATTCCAACAAACAACAGTTTATGAATTTCATTTACATACTTAGGTAAACAAGTTATTGTAACCTGCTCCCAGAAACTGTTATATTTATACGACGAACAACTGCGAGATGTTCAAAAGGAGGGCTTGTGAATTATTTGGCATATTGACTTGAAATGGAAAGTATGAATTAATGAAAGATATGATTCACATAATTCATGAACTTTGTTCTTGTGAGAAAAGTAATATCAGTTTGATATCATGATATTGAGACAATTGAAGGTGTGTGAAAACAAACATCGAGAATACCTAGGGCTAGTACTAGGGTGCCACCAAGATTTAGCCAAAGTCTCGGTAGATAATAACATTATCCTGAGATGGGTTGAAGAACCCGACAGTAGTGAAGGTAATCGCATTACCGACTATTTAGCCAAGGAAGCGGCTAAGAATTTTAGGACCCAGTGGCACCTAGGGCCAGATGACTTCGACAATTGCGGAACTAGCCGAAAGTCACACCCATGCTCAATTCCTAAAGAGATGGGATGAAATTGAAGGATGGAATCTTGCCAGGATCATTCTGGGCGACCCTGGTAAGCTATCGCCGAAGAAATATCTGGCGATGATCAGGAAAAATATACACCTAACGGTAGGATTTCCAAACTAACCACTATCAACTAAGGAAACAGATCCACAATATGGGGCTAGTGGACACACCTCTATGCTGGATATGTGATCAGGAAGATGGAACTGTCAGGAATGTCCTATACGAATGTCCAGAGTTATCGTCATTAAGAGAGTGTATGTTCGGCGAGTCTTGGCCTTTACTTGCCAATATACAGGAGATTTGTTTTTTAAATTTTCTTTCAATCTGTCTAAAAATTTTTAAATATGTTGTATTCTGGAAAATTATCAATGAGCATAAAATATCAATTGATAGTGTATTGGAGTGCATATCTCTGTAAATTGAAAAAAGAGCCAAACGTTTCTTGGAATATATTTTACAGACAGATATTCAAATGAACGAAACGTAAACAAAAATACTGGGATGACATATAACAGACATGATGACGGATTTCAAAATACTGTTCTATATTATTAACAAATATAATCCGCAAAAAATAAACGTTCACTATACAGCGTTTTCGATTGAAGCTCGCAGGATAACATCGTTATGTTTCAATTAATTCTAACAAAATTTCAATATTTTCAAAAACAACAGCTCACGATTTGATTTCCTCGAACTTAAAAGAATAAACGAGTTTCTGAAGGCAACTAAAACAGCAAATGAGTGTGTTAACCTCTCAAACCTCAAACCAACTGAGATCAGTCCGTCTGATAAATTAGAAAAGTATTCAATGTATCTGCTGAGTGTGGAGAATTATAAAGAAAAACTGAGATATTTTGTTTTGACTTTTACATGTTTATTTTTACTATCTCAAAAATTGTCCTTTCATATGTGTAAACAAACTTGCAACAAACAAACTCAAATTGACATAAAATGTACAGTATGTAATAAAATCAAGAACGATGCTGCAACTCTCGAACTCCAACATTCTCCCACTTTTGCAATGTTGAATTGCAAAACAGCTAACTCATATATCGATCAGGAATCTTGATCAATCGTTCTGACCTAGTACACACAGAGACGGCTTTCTCTTGAATCATTTCTTCTCCTGTAGTTGGAGATTGTTTGCTTTACTGATTTGCATGATCTTCTTTAGTTGTTTCGTCTTCATACAGAGTTATTTTGGAATTTGAAATAGGTCGTTTCACGAGTTTGCCTAGTATTTCTGGTTCTCCATTAGAGTTTGAAATTTCTAGTGGGTAGATTTGTTGAAACGGGCTAATTTGATTCGAGCTACTCTGGCAATCTTGTCCTTTGCAGTGTGAATTATTCTTTCCATCGGCCAACTAATTCTCTTGGTATTGTCAGATCCAATCAAGACTGCATCACCTGATACCAACTTATTACATTTTCTTTGTCCTTAATGTACCAAATTTGCCAGATATTCATTCCTGAATCTCTCACGAAGATTTTCTCGAATTTTTTGCAAATATCGGAATCCCTTCTTGATGCTTGTTTTTCCAATTTGATCTATATCTGGTACTTCTGAGAGAAGATGACGATGTTACGGGAATTAGTTCATCTGTATTGTGCGAAACGTGGCCTTGAATTTATAATCGATTCGCAGTCACAAAGCAGTGTCAGAAGTTCTTCATAATCGACGGTTTTCTTTTCGACATTTCTTCTCAAAAGTTCCTTGATCATTCTCACGATACGCTCCCACCATCCACCCCACCAGGGTGCTGAAGGAAAGTTCAATTTCCAGGTGATTCGTTGAACTGGTGATTGTTTCAAAATTCCTTTCCAATCTGAGTTTTCCATTTTATAATTAGCTCCCACGTAATTGGTTCTGTTATCGGAATAAATCACTGATACTCTTTCCCTCCTAGCAATAAATCGTCTTAGTGCCTGTAAAAAAGCTTCAGTTGAAAGTGACTGCATCATTTCAAAATGGCATGTTCGATAAATGGCAAAAATTAAAATAACTATTCAAGCCTTTTCACTATTTCTCAAATACAGAGGTCCTGCAAAATATGTACCGGTTATTTCGAAAGCTGCGGAAATTTTCTATCCCAAAGAAGTGGACCAAACGGAGTTTCTAATGACTTGACTCTGTATGTACCTTTTGCATACAACACACTTTGAAATAATATCTCTGACCATTCTTCTAGCTCCAATTATCGGAGTTTCTAATGACTTGACTCTGTACCTTTTGCATACCACACACTTCGAAATGACATCTTTGACCATTCTTCTAGCCGGATTATCCAAAATCTCTCACGAATTGTTTGCAGAAGCACTTGCACTCCATATTGACGAGATATCTTTCAGAGAAAGGAATCATACATGCAACCATTCTGACTATTTTCGAATACTTGGAGAAATAATTGAATTAAGCAGAAGTCACATCGTTTTGGCTAACTAATTATGAAATCATATTTCTTCTGCACTCCTGACATGCCTTTCCATCCAAAAATTGTTTATCAAATGCTGGCCAAAACTGCATATCTTTATTGAGCCATCCAGGTCCCTCCCACCATCTGGATTCTAATAGACGCTTACAACTACATCCTCGGGATAGGAGATCAGCGGCATTCATATCTCCCGGAACATGATTCCACTGATTAATATTTGTGCTTGTTCTTATTTCATTTTCTCGATTCATAAAAAAGTGGTCCAATTTGACTTTGTTTTTATCCATGTGAGAACAACTGTAGAATTGCTCCAAAAATAAGAATTCAATGTTTTGAAATAATCAACCTGAATTACGCATGGATATAGCCTACTTCCTATTAATGCTGCTAATAATTCCAATCGTGGTAAAGTGATACTTTTTATGGGACTTATTCTCGATTTAGCTAGTAATAGATGACTGTGAATATTTCCACTTCTATAAGTAAAAAATGCAAGAGGCATTGAATCACAAAAAATATACAATGAAGCATTTTGCTGGGATTGATTCAACTTGAATAGGGTACATGGTATGCTACAGAAATGCAATAATTGGATTTCTTTGACCCATTTTCTAAAACTTTCAATAATTTCCTCAGATAGTTTAGAATCCCAATTTATTTTTAACAACTTTCACGTTTCTTGTAATATTAACTTTGAAACTAAAGTTACAGGGCAAGGGAACCCAAGTGGGTCAAAGATGCGTTATGCTGCTGATAATAAACCCCTCTTTGTAGTTGAGATATTTATTATTTAATTTAATACATGGACATCGCATGACAACCTATCATTTTCGAAATTCCATTGTAACTCCAGTACCGAAGTTATGTTCCCTTTTATGGGTAATTCTTCATCATTTTCTAGAAAAATCTGTGGGCCATTGTGAACCCATCCCCTTAAATCAAATTCACCAGATGACATCAATATTCTAGCTTCTGAAATGAATTTTTCTAATTCCTCTCTAGTATTAACTCTAGTTACACAATTATCTATAAAAGGAGTCCTTGAGTTTCAAAGCTGTTTCTTTTAAATTTTCAGGAAACATTTTCAAATGGTAAGATATGTAGCTGCTAGCAAAAACTACTCTAGTGTGGCGATAAACTTTAATTATTTTTAATGAAGAATCTTCCCACCAGAGAAATCTAAGCATATTTCTATCTTCTTCAACTATACTCATTTGCAAAATTGCCTTTTTAATGTCAGAAATTACTTCAATCATCCCCAGTCTGAATTTGAAAAGAATTATTGGAATGAGTTCAATCATGATTGATCCCTTCATTAGACAACTACCTATTTAAAGAATTTCCGTTCTTATCTTTAGGTGATGCATCAAACACAGGTCTAATTTTTGTTGTGAAACTTGAATCTTTCATAACTGGATGATGCGGAATATAATGTTCTTCTTTATTTTGTATATCAGTATGTGTTTGATCAATAATTCCTAACTTTTACCACTCCCTAAAAACTTGGTTATACTCCTGATATTTTGCTAAATTATTTAACGTTTCAATAGTGGAAAAAAGCCTACTCTCTGCAATTTCTCTATTATCTAATATTTAGGGTGATTATCAATCCAATCCATGGTAACTTTATTTCATACCCATTTTTTCATTACGTTGTACTGTTTTTTTAAAATATTCAATTGCCCCCACTTCTAAAATTTTCTTTTTCTTTATAATAACTGGATCCCTTATACCCAAAACATTCTAAACTCCACAAATCAGAAAGTGTACTATCACTAAAGCAACCAAGAGTTTCTATTGTGTTTTTCTGGTGATATGATCCCATTACTGTCCACCCAAAATGAGTTTCAACTGCTACCAAAGCTGATAGTTCTAATTGAAAAGAATTATTCAAATCCCCAATAATGACATTATATAATGTATGGGATTCAGGAGACGATTGTTTTCCACCGGAATCGCTTTGTATAATGATTTCCTCTCTAATTTTCCTTAAATTCATCATTTTGGCACAGTTAGAAGTAATCTAGTATGACTCTAACAATTTTTATACATGATTCACTATACAACTTCACAGTAATGGTTTGTAAAAGAGTACTTGTAGTATTCTTACTGATCATGACATTTTCTATATCGCTACTTTCAGGGGTAGTGGAAGTTTCCAAAATTCATCTTCACAAAATGAACAATCATCTTCACGAAATGAACAAATTGGAGCTTTCTCACTATATTTTTCTGTTGAAAAAATTGTGGCAGCTGTGTTTTAGTTTGTGGCTTAGTTTTCGTCCAATTCTTTGTGTCCTTTTCAACAACAAAACTGGTTTTGGCTAGACAAATGCGTTCTTCACTTTCCACTTCGGAACGGAGAAAATTCAATAAAGTATTTAAATAATTAATAAATTTATCTGTACAAGCTCTTAGAACATATTCTGGAAGGGCAGATTCGGCTAGTGGAAACAACATAGCAGCATATTTATCACTAGTTACTCCTAATGACTAAATCTCTCAATTGTGTCTCTAATTTGTCGAATAAAGAAGCTAATGGCATACCTGATTTGTTATTGGTAGCCTGTTTCAATACCAAATTCAAAATTTACCTGACGTAAACCTCTATAAGAAATTCGTCTTGTGCAAACCTGGTTTTCAGTTGATCAACGGCTTTTTCGTAGTTGGTTGCAGATGGGGGAAAACTGTCAACTGAAGCTTTTGCTACACTACCTGGTTCAATGGACTGCACTGAATATTGAAGCTCAGTGTCTTCATGGATTTTTCGAAATTGCCCCCAGAATCCAATCCATTTTCGAACATCCCCGTCAAATTTCTTCAACTCTATTTTTGGCAATTTGAAATGTCGCTTGACATTTGATGTTCCAATTGTACTGGCGTTTCCTATAACTTGATTCGGTATATCGCACTTCGACCTATACATTATCAAATTCTCACGAAACTTTTCATTCTCTTCATACTCCTTCTTGAACTCTTCATCATCTGTTGTCACCATATGGATTTGCTCATCAATGACGAATAATCTGGACCCTTTATCATCAATCTGTGTTAAGAGGGACAGTATACTAGGTTTTGCTATCGCTGGGCATTCAGTTCCACTTCCAGCTCGTTGCATAATGTTTTAAACATTTTCTTCGAGGTACCTCGTTCTTTCTTAAACCTTGATGGATTCTCCACGTATTGTCCGATCATGGTCGCCATTTTATGTTGAGTGCGGAGAATTATATAGAAAAACTGAGATATTTTTTTGGACTTTGACAGTTTTATTTTTACTATCTCAAAAACAATTGTCCTATCATATGTGTAAACAAACTTGTAACTAACAAACTCAAATTGACATAAAGTATACATCATGTAATAAAATCACAAACAATGCTGCAACACTCGGACTCCAACAGTATCAGTGATTATTCCAATTCCAGTCAAACATTAGAATTACCTTTCAAACACTCAAAACGTTATTCAAAATATATGGAACTACCCAATTGATTGCAAGTATCATTATTGTTTTGAAGTCAGCTGAATCATTATCATCATTTCCATTTGTTTCAACAGAGCTCTGCCCCCAAAGCTCCAACATTTTCAGAAAACTCCCGGAGTTACTAACCACAACCATTCCCCATACCTTGAGGTAGATGATCATTGGGTCTGAGAATTATGTCCTCAGCAGACGTTATGACTCAACAATAACAGCTGTTTGCGTTAATCTAACCAAGAATTCGAGAGTGTAAAATGGGTATCATTTCACCACTTCAACAGAGTGATCTGGATAGAGTCTGCTGAGTTCGAAGAGAAAATATTGATATTGAATTTGTTATTTTTTTCTTTCCGGACGATATGTTTCTCATCTGGAGCAGAAAATTCCACGATGAATATCATCTAGCTTGAAGAGCTTGTATTACCCTTAGGATGAGAAATTAATAGTTCCAATGAATTTGGCCATTCTCATGCCTCATAACGGATTCAATATCCCCCAGAGCATTGAGCAACACTGTTATCTCATCGATGATGAAGCACTCTTAGGCAGCCTTTCAGGGACGTGAATCATGTACCCTAAACAGACGCGATAAGCCAAAAATGACTGGCTTCTTCATTTGACCAACGAAGATTTGTGCCTTTGGGCAGCAAGCCGGCATTTTCATGAAACCACCATTTCAACAAAGTGGTGTGGATAGAGTCTGCGGAGTTCAAAGAGAAAATATCGATCCTTTTGGGTCCATTTCACTACTCAAAACGAGTAGAGTAAGATTGGAATGAAAGCATATTCGTAGCAAAAACTTTGATTTTCTTTGTACTGATACTCGCCGTGTGGAGAGTTCTTCACTACTCTCACCTCTTATGAGGGGTATTGCTCGGCGCCCATGTAAGTATATGTCTCTCCGGCATCCATGTATGCTCTCATCTATGAGCTACACATTCTCTTCGTAGTCCTCGCATCGCCTTTTTTGAGATAGTTCGTTGCAAATTCGCCTTCCTGAATTTCATACCGATAGCATGCGTATACTCTTCCATCACCCTCAAAAACTGATTGAGATCATTTTCATCAGAGGCATAAGGTTCAAGATCAACTATATAAAACAAATTAGTGACCTTATTTCTCCAGGTATCTCTGAGCGCAACGGATAATTGTAATAGTGAGATGCAGGAGATGAGGAGACTAAGGTAATCGCTCTGAAATACACCCTTCCTGAAAGGGTATGTAAGAACAGGTCGTGATCGATTTAAGACTGTTGTGTAAATTTAATTTTTCATAAATGTTAATTTTTGTATCAAATTCGAAAGCAGATCAATTCCCGAATAATCATTGAAGAAACACTATTTAGCTATTCCATTTAGCTATTCAACACTGTATATTTCCATTACAATAATTTCACTCATTATTTTATAATTTTATATCTGTAATGATATTAAGAATATGTAAAATATAATTTCAGTTGACTGCGTAATTAAACAAGCCGATTGATTTATAACTAAAATCTAATTGAAATAGTGTATTACCGTTAACCTGGTAATTTTCCATTTTATACGTCAGCTCTCCACTTCTGCGAAGGTATGAGTCTTATTGTTTACCAAAAAAACCAGTATTTTATTGAGATGTTATAAATAGTCAACTAACACAATGAGAATTTTATCACTGATGCTTCAGAATATTTGACAGGAAAAAACATCACAAATTATCTGAACCAATCAACAAACATGTATCAATGTGTATCATTTGTCTCTTCAATGATTTTCTCAAATCATTGAAGTGACTTTGGATGTGAATAACTACGTTGATATCAAGAAAACTGGTACACAATTCATCTAAGAGGTTATGATGAACAGAAAATGTTTCAATAGATTTGGACGGTCACTGCACTCAAAGATGAAAGATGAAAAATACAGTGTCTCCATCTCTTGAAGAGTAAACGCGCGTCGAGAAAAGTATGGTAGATTTGGTGTTCAGGAAAAATGCGCGTTTTGTACCTCATGATCATATCAAACATAAAATGGTGGATATTTGAAAAAAAAATACTTTGGTGCAGAAAAATGAATGAATATAAATGAAGATGAAATTTGCTGAGCTGTAAGGGAAGATTTACGCATACTAATCCATGATTCATCAGGATGATATCTAAGCTACTTTAAAAAATGGGTCTTATATCCATTATATTTATTTTCATTTCTCGAAAGTATTTGAAAAGGTATGTCATCGTATTTTGGTCGGGCAGCTTGAATCACCTGGTTTCAAGGTAGTTGACAATGTTTTGTAGTGCATTTCGTAGGTTTGCACTTCCATTTTCCAATATGATATAAATTGATTAAGAATCTCTGAAAATAATCTAAAAAAGATTAAAAATATTAGCTGAAAAAAACAATTATGTCAAGCAAAAAATATGAAATTACAATAAAATAAAATACAAGCAACAATCAAATGATTGAACTTTTAACACGAGATAAAAATTATCAACAAAAATGAAAAAATAAGAAAAAAATTAAAATTAAAAGATTCTAAACCCTGTTACATAACGACCACTCTAGTATCCACAATCATCTTCGGGTGATAATTGGTCTCATTTTTCTGAGGTTTGACTATTTATAGGTCATTCGAGTGGTTTCACATATCCCCTCTTCCCTCTCCCCGCTTTATCGGTTTTAGCGGGAGCTGACCATTTGGCGGGAGTTAGTCGTGTACCGCTTGATTATAGGTTGCGTATCTCTATGCTAGCATAGCTAAACGCGTTGTTGGACAACATATATGCAGCTTATTTGAATTTTCTCCTAAACCAGTGTTCCTTCTTGGGTCTTTTCTTGCTATTCCTGAGTTGCTGGTTTCTCGTCGCAGTGTATGCTCGGCAATGCGATTTTTCAGTGGCCTCTCAGTTTCACCGATGTATGAATATCCGCTCTCGCAGCGTATCCGTAATTGGAATCGCAGTACGCGTTTGGTGGCCTGGTTTTTGTTAGGCTGAAGCAGGTTCTGATGTTATATTTAGACCCAATTCGTATTATCATTTTCGTGTTAGGAATCACACGTTAAAAGGTAAGACCTCGTTAGTCCTTATCTTGCACAAGTTTTTCAACTTCTGAGAGTTGTCGTTCATATGAGGGCGACAGCTGATTGACGGAAAAACATATTTTAAACAGATTTTTTTGAACAGAATCCTCTGAAGTAGGGAAATACAAGGGTTGTGACAGCTTCTGTTCCTTACAAGGCTCTTGCTGTCTTCTAGCCAAAGTTTGTTCCACCATCACTTTGGAGTAACTTTTCCGCTGAAGATCATTTTTGATGATGCCTACTTCCTTTTTCGAGACTTTCCTTTGTATTATAGAGCCAGAAAGCACGGTCTACTAGAGTCTTGATGATTCATCTCTCAGTCGATTGATGGTGGTTGGATTCCTGGTTCAGATACTATCCCTTTTGAGTGGATTTTCAATATACAGATGTTTCCCATTTAGTGTCGATCCTATTCACCAATACATCTAAGAATGGCAGTTAGTTGTGGACTTCCTTCTCTATTGTGGAAGTAATGGAAGATTCTGATGATTTTGAGATTCATGGCGTTATCAATTTGCTTTTTCACAAAGTGATTTAAATTTCTCATCACCTTTGATCAGCATATGAATGATTCGTGTTTGAATCACATTGAGGTTGGGAAAGATCTGGGCATTCTTCTGTTTGCAAAGTTGTTGCTCAGTAACCTCATATCCTCATATCATTGTTTCAGAGTTTTAGATTATATTCTCAGAATAGGACTTCACATCTATCTTTTAGGAATATGATTCACCATGCCAGCAATCGGTTTTACATGAGGCGGTTTAACCTCAAAAATTTGTATTGAAACTTTTTTTAAAATACTCATCGCGAGACTGAAAACACTTTTCTACATTGTTAGCGAAACGCGTCTAGAAATTTAAATGTTTATGAAAATTAGGTGATTATTATCATGGATAGTTTTCAGAATCAAACAATGCCTTAATTGTTTCAACATTTTCGGAGAGTTGAATGTGTATCCCAGGTCCAGTATAGTTAGGACAATTTGATGCAATATTGAGTCACGCATATGGGACGTGAAGACCATTTTTCGTCTTGTGTTCAAATCATGAATATTGAATATAGATCAGAGATCTGTTAGATCTGACAGAAGTTGAAGCAGTCTTTGATTATATCAAAAGGCTGTCTCAAAAATTTTTCAAGATCTTTCTATCGAAAAGCCCGCTGACGAGGGACGTCACGGCGCTTAGAAGTTATCATAATCATCCTCTGTAGAATACAGATTTATTTATACTGAACAACAAACAAAATTGTTTCCACTTATATGATGCACAGTTTTTTTTTGAAGTTCCTTACACATAGTATTCATTGAGTACCATTGATTCAGTTGAAATCGATATGAAATCTAACAGTATGAAACAATAAATAATAAAATGACCGTAAAAAATGCAGACACATTTGAGCAATCGAAGGAGTTGTCCCTCTGTGATACTGAGTATATCCAGTTCACAGTTCCTTACCATTTTGTTAACGGTTTCGAGACATTGTTGAAGAGGAGACAAATTGTTTGAGATACGAAATAGATTGTCTTTTTTTCTCAGTCTTACATCAGGTACAATAAAATCAATTTTATAGAGAATTTCTGGTACTTTCAGTTTTCTGAGCATGTTGAAAACAAAAATCACTTCTTCAGACTCACGGCGGTCTTTCAATGTCTTTCTTGTAATTGGCTGGAATACGATATAAATAAAGGCCAGACATTGTGTTTTCTGAAGGAGAGTGTTCTTATTATTGGTTTCTGAACTTTTTCTATAGTATCAGAATATAAAAAGGTGATTGGATTCCAAATGACACAAACATAATCCAGCTTGGAGTTGAAGAGTAACAAACCAATATTATGATTGAATTCACGTCTAGATCTCAAAACAAAGCAGAAAACTGAACACTCCAGCGAAAATGATCTTGAGATCTTTCATCTCATTAATTCTCTGTAAATTGGTGTAATAAATGAAATAGTCCCTGATAGTGGGTGACTTCTTCCATGTAAAACTCATTACTTTGCATTTAGTATCGTCAAAAGATGGATCAGGTACCGAAAAGTAATTAGATTAGATCTTTTTCGCTTTCGATTATTCTAAAAT
>WOGN01002420.1:0-16789 GCA_015342105.1 Leptinotarsa texana
GATAAATCTAAATATTTAGTGATTTTATAACTACAGATTCAAACAGTTAGTGGCTTCAGAGAAATTGTGGAAAACAATTGGAAATGTGTTTTTTTTTTGTGGAAAATTTTTTAAAAAGACAATACAGTTCTCGAAACTCAATGAGGTGTTGAAATATTTGATTTCAATTTTGACTCGAATAATTACATTTCTGCAAATTGCTGTCTCAAAACATCATAGGTATGTATATATAGCACCTTAAGCAACAAATTTGTGATATGAGTTTTCATTCAATGTCTTCCATCACTACACTGAAATAATCTCTTTTCAGATATGGTGTTTGATCAGGTTATTTTACACTTTTATTTGTGATATAATTATATCTCGCGCATCAATTTTTTTCTTTTCATATTTCAAAAAGAATAATTTACTAATCCTAATTTTCTGAAAATCTGTTTTTTCTTCAACCAGGTGTCGCACCCCTATACGAACGACAACTCTCAATATTGAAAATTTGTGCGAGCTGAGGACTAACGAGGTCTTACCTTTCAACGTGTGATTCCTAGCATGGGTTCACATAGCGATCGATTGAGTGAGTGGAGAAAACCACCCACATCAACCACGTCCCACTCTTAATGTTACTTCAGTGAAAGTTTCCACTGAAAACATCGAAGCTGCATATAGACATTTTCATTATTGTTGTTGTTGATCTACATTCCAACAGAACTGATATACTTTTTGGTGATACGAATAAAGGTATTTTCATGAAAGTGGTACTGAGTACTTAAATTATAATACTTCTTGTTCTTTCTGGAATATTGGTACTGGATAACTCCTATTGGATTACTTCGAGTACTGAAAATACTTAAAGTCCAATACATTGCTTCGCTGACGACATCACACCTGTCTCGTCATTACATTTGGATTCCAGGACATCGGCTGCGGATGCACATCTTCACCGAGAGCAGAAGGTTGAATATCTTAATGGGGATCTAGAAGTAATTTTGAATTGGGGTGGAAGTAACCAGGTTCAATTCGGTGCCACAAAAACCCAGGCATCGGTTTTTTCCAAATAGATAAATGTCTCCAAACCGAATATACCTAATGATGTTAGGTCAAATAATTTTGCTTTCTGCTTCGATAAGTTTGTTGGAGGTTAAAATAGACATCAATATGTCTTGGCACAATCATGTTGCAAAGGCTGCTTTACAAAAGCTTGGAACACTATTTCGAACCATAAAACTGTATATACGTAAGCAACTTTTGAAGCCTTATACAGCTCAGATTGGACCTTCTTTAGAGTATTGTTCCCATATATCAAGCTCCGCTCCCAAACATACAATGAAGTTGCTGGATTCCATCCAGAAAAGAGCCATCCGCCTGATTGGACTATCAAGGTTGCCACACTTGCAACCTTGATAGTCTGGAACATCGAGAAAATGTTAAAAATCTGTATCTCTTATATAGACATTTTTACGGAAAGTGGTCAAATGACACATTTGAATCCAATAAGAGCATTACACATCAGAAATACATCGTATTTCTCGTTTTGAGGTTCAACTCAGTTTACCTCAAACTTCACTGTTCAAGAACTCTTTCATCTGAAAAACAGCGTTAATGTGGAATAAACTATCTGAAAACAATTTTCCAAGTAGATTCAATCTCCAGCGATTCAAATCCAATGCGAATCACTACTTTCGCACAGACACCACTCTAAGAGCGTCTTGAAGATTTTTCTGTAGTGCTTGTGTGTTGTCCTTAAAAATATCAGATAATTCAAGCAAATGAAAACATCATCAAGCATTTTGACAACTTCAAATATTAGAAATACTGTACTCCTATACCCTTGATATAGTTTCATCAATAATTACAAGTATGTCTGTTGACTATAATGAAACTCGGTATGATTCGATATCAGTAGTAGGAAGCTTATGTTGTATGGGGTATCAATTCTCAACTTGGGGTTGAGCTTGGTAGTTAATACTACTAATATTCTGAAGAATCAAAAATGCTTGCTAATTGCGTTCTTCGAGAATATATTAAATACTTAGTTAATTGACGTAGCTTTGCACTTTTATTGATCTCAGATATTACGAAATGACAAAAATTTCTTTCAACTGAAATACATGCAGCCAATGTCTGTTATGCTCAACTATTTTCTATTCGACTCACATAGTATATCAAATTCCCTTTCGAGTGATTTTTCCCAAACTTGATCTGGAAAATATAATATCTGATGAGTGGGGAACGGGTGAAATTGATACTGAGTTAGGTTAGGTTAGGTCCAAAGTTGGTGGGTCTATCAACCAAGAAAGGAATTTCTGGTCAAAACATAACAATCTGTAGTGACAGCAGATACGCCCTATTATCCTTAGCCTTGAACAGACAACGTATAACCTCAGGGTTAGTACTAGAGTGTCACCAAGATTCAGCCAAAGCCTTGGTAGATGATAACATTATCCTGAGGTGGATTGAAGGGCACGGCAGGAGTAAAGGTAATAGCATTGCCGACTTTTCAGCCAAGGAAGCTGGACTAAGAATTTCAGGACCCAGTGGCACCTACGGCCTGATAACTTCGACAATTGCGGAACTAGTCAAGTGTTACACCCATGCTCAATCCTTAAAGAGATGGGACGAAACTAAAGGATGAAATATTGCCAGGATCACCTTGGGTGACCCTGGGAAGCTGGCGCCGAAGAAATATTTGGCAATGACCAGGAAAAATCAACGTCTAACAGTAGGATTTCTGACTGGTCACTGTCAACTAAGGAAACACCTCCGTAATATGGGGCTGGTAGACAAACCTTTATGTAGGATATGTGAACAGAAAGATGAGACTGTCAGGCATGTCCTGTGTGAGTGCCCGGTGTTATCGTCAATAAGACAGTGTGTGTTCGGCGAGTCTTGGCCTACACCTGCCGATATAAAGGAGATTTCTCCCAGAGACCTGTCCACCTAGAAAGGACAGGATGGACGATGACCTAGGAGGACAACTCTTCGGGAGGATGTACAATGGGTTACATGAGGCCTAAGAACTGTGGGCTTACACTCACACTCCCTACTCTATAGATACAGAGAGATACATGCAGCCAATTTCTGTTATGCTCAACTATTTTCTATTCGACTCAAATAGTATACCAATTTCAATTTCGAGTGATTTTTCCCAAACTTGATCTGGAAAATATAATATTTGATGAGTGGGGAACAGGGGAAATTCATACTGAGTTAGGTTAGGTTAGGTCCAAAGTTGGTGGGTCTATTCGACCCACCAGAAGTCCATAAATCTTCTTGCCATTTAGGTGTTCAATCTTTGCTTGGCAAGGCCTGAAGCGATATCAATGACAGGTTTTGATACGATGAAGCCGCTTGCAGAACCCTCGTTTGCAAGGGATTGAGTGAACTCATCACCTTACAGGCAAGTATGGCCAGGAATCTAGCCCAGAGACAATCTGTTAAGTCTTTCTATCGAGGAGAGTCGTTTTTTGCAATTTGCAATTAAAAGTTGCTCGGTAGAAGCCAAGAGCTTCCAACGCCGCTTGACTGCCCGAGAATATCTTCATTGACTTGTGTATGAGGTTGTATTCTTCCAATCTCTCCGCACACAATTCAGTAGCGTAAATTCCCGCTATTAAATACAGTCGCATAGGTTTCCAGGCAGGTTGATATCTCTGTCCTGGGTCTGTGACTGAAAACACCTGCACCAGAATTGGAAAGTATTTTTGATCCATCTGTGAACCAACAATTATCCGCTCTTAATATTCATACTGAGTTAACATTCACAACTAAACCTTTCAGTTGTTTTTATGTCTAGGGCATATCAAAAATTTCGCCAAAATTCTTTGAAATCATACGTCTTTATCAAAAAGGGATTATTTTAGTTGAGGTCTTAGATCACTTGGTTTTTCTTATGATTAACATGGAAAGCAATATTAATATTATCTAATCTTTCAAATTGTACCTCACAAAAAATTGGATTGATTTTTCAACGAGTCGTTATATCAATGTCGAAATTTCTAACAGTAGTAGAATTTGAGATGATAGTGGTAACATAATTGTTATGTTTTCAACAGTTTTATATATTTTTCATTTATCATTATTTAATGACTGTAGGATGAGTCTATTAGAGGTTCGATAATCTCTATACAGGATATATTGTATATATTCTAGGCATTTGATTTTTTTTCAAATAGAAGCCGTTTCTGCTCGGAAATGTGCTGAGCAAATATTTATGTTTGATCGTCTGTTTGAATATATTCGAATTTTTATAAAGTTCATTTTGATTTATGTTATATTCAGTTGATGTGTTAGAAACATGAAATGTTTACTTGCTATAGTTCTTTTCCTTGCTCACTTTTATATAAAGAGAAAGAAGTGAAATATTAGGATCTCCTTTAGCCAGCTTGCGTGCATCATGGGTGAAGCGTGTCGCCATTCTCGACGGTCATTGTATCGAGGCAAAGTGTACAGGTCAACTTTTATGCGAAGATTAGGGTTCGGATAAGCACCGAGCAATTTCCCGAAATCATGCCATGAATACGCAGAGCACGAATGTACTTTGAATATGCTGACATACACTTTGAATGATTTGGTATTTGCCATTTTTCAATTCCATTGTTCATCGATTGTTGTAGAGCGTGTTGCACAGTGGTACAATTAGTTCACATGTACAGTTGATTGTACTTTTTCTCATTCAATATATTCCCAGTCTGACTCGATGATAATGAAGTAATGATTGTACCTTGACGTGCTCTGAGTTTTTGATCTTTCACAATTTGAGAAAGCTATATATGAAATAAATGAATAATTGATCTCTCTGTTTGTCTGTTTTTGTGAGCAATTTTACGCGCTAATCCCAACCGATTTGGCTGCGGCTTGCACTAATCTGTTGTGGTGAACTTCACGTAACTTTAAGGGTTCAGTCTCCATCCATTAAAGAGAAAATATAGTCGGTTTGAGAAACGATATTCTCATAAATTGAAAATAGGTAAATACACGAGTACTTGTTACTGTCGTGTCGAGTACTTGTTGATGTCGAATTGGAGGGCAGTAGATATACAAAATATATTGAACCTCTAAAAAATAATATAGGAAGATTTGATTTTTCAATTTTCACTGTAGAAGTTGCTATAAAATCTGAATAAATGTGCTTACTTTTATTTATCGAAATACTATGCTCATCTGGGTATCATTGAAAATTTTAACAGGGAGTTTACACATTCAGAATTTGATTGATTGAAATTGAGAAAAATTATATATGATGAAATTGGCCGCCGATTTTTGGTGAAAATCCATAACGAATGTATTCAGTGAACACTTCATTGTGAGATTTTCACTAACCAATTTTACAAAAACGCAACACGTATTTCTTCACTACAGTAAAGACATACCCAAAGAAACACAGATCCAAAATGAACAATTTTTTCAGTGTTTCCGACATCGTTCTCTCCAAAACTGTGAAATACTATTTTTCGACACCATTTCACAATCTGTTTTGGCGTCAGCAGATTGTTTTAATTTGTCAATGTAGAAAAAATATTGGATAAGGGTATATTTTATTTGGGGTGTTGTTGCTACTAAATGACTGTTAGGAATCACACGTTAAAAGGTAAGACCTCGTTAGTCCTTAGCTCGCACAAGTTTCTCAACTTCTGAGAGTTGTCGTTCGTATGGGGGCGACAGCTGATTAACGGAAAAACAGATTTTAAACAGATTTAAACAGATTTTGAATATGTAAATTATCTGGTTGGTTGAATTCAACAATCTTATCATTCAAAGAGGTTTTTCTTTCCTTATTTGTTGTATCAGTGGGAAGCTCGAAATCAAAACATATAATGAATGTGAACATCAGACCATAATCTGCTCGAATGATATGAAGGACAGTAACTGCGAATTATGAAAATGAATGTTTGTAACTTGAACGTTTTCATTTATTTCGTCCATGAATGAAATAAATGATTGAAAATATAAAATGTTGGGATTCAGATTTTTCGAAACAGCACTTCGTTAAATAGTACTTATCCCTTCATTCCCTTCTTTGCTTTTGTTAGCAAAATTTTTAATTATGAATCACCGAGTGTTTCTCTTCGGAATGTTTTAATTATGCTTTTCGGGGTGAGTTTATCAGTTTGCTCATCATCATATTCAGGTATATTCTCTAATGAACTGTGTTCATTAATTTTTTACATTGTAAAATATTGAAGATCCAGAATGAAATTACAGACTTATATTTGGTACCATATCAATCATCCATTTCCTGATGGCATCTGTCTTGAAAAACAAACGTCTCTTAACTTTTTCTAACGAAGTTTGAGAAAAGTATGTGCTTTTAATCACATTTTGTGAATTTCTCAGCCAAAATAGAAGAAAGACATTGGGTAATTCATTCAATGCTTGATTATATTAAACCTATATTTTCATAGATAAGTACACTGAATTCATCACATGAAATCATATTTGATACTTTTTGAGGCTGAACGTCATCCGAAATGAGGAATTCATATTTTGGCTTTCGTCACTAACTTCAGCCTCTATAAGGTGCTCCTTTTATGACTTCGTTACCCTCTAGGGGAGTGAACTTCAAACCAGTTTGACTTAATCGGTGATTATTATAAACCAATTCAGTAAACCAGTGCAGTAGTAGATAGCTGACTATTCATTCGTATGTCATTGCTTATTTGCACACATCAATTTACGGCTCTGCCGAACTCTAAAAACGTTATTTGATCCCCAGCGGGGCAGGCACAAAGTTTATGCTCTGTTGGTTCATCGTTAATGAGGTAGTTGGATAGTCAAGGTGCAAGATTCCTACCTTGATACCCGCTACCACCTTCCCGTATGAGGGTTTTTCAACGTCAGCTACACCTGACGATGCCTTTGAATCAACCGTGCAGGGCTTTTTTCGCCTCTTGCTTTGGTGAATCATCACTTGAGCGCAAACGTTTGCTAACCTATTCATGGGGAGTTTGTTCCTCCACCTGAAACCGATTCTGCGTTCAAGAATTTGGTGCAAGCTCCTCCCGCTCTTGAGGAGATGACTCAGTCGTTTCAAACTTTTTTTTTCAGGTTCAGTTTTTGGATCCAACCCCTCTGTAGACTTTTTTGGTTCACTCTGTTCATAAAAGTCCCAGGACTATCTAAGGAAACAAGGTCTATCACGGCAGAGCCCGCATTACCTTGACAAGGCGATGCTGTCAGTCCTGTATCCAGCGAGGCTACAAGGAAGCCGGCATCCGATGGCCCCTTTGCTCAAACCCATACC
Organism: Leptinotarsa texana; assembly: GCA_015342105.1. NCBI lineage: Eukaryota > Metazoa > Arthropoda > Insecta > Coleoptera > Chrysomelidae > Leptinotarsa > Leptinotarsa texana. Next base: position 7,238 of record WOGN01002420.1, read on the forward strand.
CCAAGCCAATGCACTTACCAAAAACAGCATGCACAGTAGTTCAGGCAGTGAAAGATGATCAAGGACGGCCAACCAGCCGATAACAAGCTTACTACCGCACTTATTTTCATATCATACTACACTTCAAGATATCAACCATCTAGAGAAAATTAATCAACCAAGAATATTCACTGACCTCAAGTGTATTTCAGTATCAACATCACAAACGGTTGAGCAAAGAAAATTTTTTGCAGTTCATTGGAATCATTGTCACATTATTCCTTGGAATCCCTCTTCGACTGAAACTGATCAAGAATCATTCAAGCAACCAAATATATCCACTACCACAGCTGAATCTCACACATACAATAACCAGCTGTGTGTACCACGTTTATCAATAATAAACAAAATATGTAACAAAATACAGAATGCGTTGCAGAGCAACATTCAAGCTCGAAAGAATTTTCCCATGAGCAATGTATTAATAAATTTGTTACCCATCTCCGAGTTAATCGGTTCATTTGTATTGGCCAGCACATTCAAAGCAGAAAGTTACTGATCATTATTGCACCAAGAAAATGATTCTTGACAAGAATATATTTTCAAGAGAAAATAATTTTTTAATGAAAGTTTTTTGCTTTCTACTTCTTTCTCCATCTTTAAACAGAAAAAAATTTAAGAATTTTCCAGGAAAAGTGAGAAAGCAATTAATTTCAAATGAATTCCTCTAAATAGAGATTATTTCAATTCAGTTTTCATATTTGAACAGTTTGTGTCTGAAAGTTACTTTTTTATATGATTTACATACCTTCGTATAGGGTTAACTTTTTTGAAACTGATTGCTCCTTTCCTTTCTTCGAAAGATTTTTACATATTATTTTATGAAGATGGAAAAGCGGAAAGCCATAACCTTCCTTTCCCAAATATTAATCTCTCCTGAAAATTTACTATTTCAATTCAAATGGGCATAGTTGTAGCATTCCATTTCGAAGTGAGAAAATGTAAAATGATATTGTAAAAATATCATTTGCAATATACTCATCATTATTTACAAATGTGACTATTCTCGTATTGATATAGAATATTCTAGACATGCGAAATTAATTTGAAATTAGCTTCAATATATTTGTTATTTGGTGTCACATAAGCCTCTCTCAGACAGTAACATTTGCTTGGTAAGAAAAGAAAATAAATGTTTCACATCGTATATTTTTCATTCGAAATAGTTTCTAAAATTCAAAAGGTTCAATGGAAGGAGTTCAATGGTATATTTACAAAGGCTGTCAGAATATGTACCATTTTAATATTACAAATTCATTTCACAACTCAAATTTAATTCCAACAAAAATATTACATCACTATTGGAGTATGAAATCTGGTCATAAAACATAAATAATATGTTTGAAATATGTTTTTTCCGGTAACCATATATGGCACCCCTATGAACCCCCAAAGTTGAAACTTGTGCGAGCTAAGGATTAACGAGGTCTTACCTCGTTAATCCTAACGAGGTAATGTGATTTCTAACACGGATTGGACGATAGCAAGTGAGAATCGAGCATCCAGTCTGCGGCTTGAACCATCGACTCAAACATTGGCCGATTGACTGAGTGAATAAAGCACCCACGACGAACCCCCCGGCTACCGACCGATCATATAGATTATACCCGGCTACCTGTCGGTAGCCGGGCGGTTCCGAAATGAAACCAATATTTAGAACACAATTCAAAGAACACGAAAAAAATAACTACATGTTATGGAAATAGTTTTATTATTGGTTTTACTTATTTTTGTTAAAAAAGTGAACAATGCGTGGCAGCACGCTACTCTAACAATGCTCAATGTCCGGTGTTAAATAAATGTCTGCCATTTAATCTAAATCTGAGCAGTGACATTTTTTTAGATTATTATGAAAGTGCCTGGTTTAAGAAAAAACCAGGATAAAAATAAAAACAACATAAAAAATTAATTGGCGCTCTGGGGCGACTTCATTGATTCCAGTGGCGCATTTACTTTTTCAGCTGCAGGAAAACCCGGAAAAACATGCAGCACCACATCATCTGAAGATATTGTTCTGCCAATGTTCTCTCTCTCATAAAACAAAATGTAGGGTGTCTCCAGAGGCTCCAATAGATTCAATACATCGCCATAATACTTCACGACACGACTAGCATCTAACTTAATCCAGTCCGTTTCGTCTTTGACCAAGGCGTAATAATGACCAAATTGAATGCCAGAACCAGAGTGAAAAATGACTGAATGACTATTATAACAGTGGTCTGCTAGATTGAAATGGTCATCTATTTCGAACCTTCGAAAGAGTTCCTTGCTTCCGTCAGAGATGGAGTCTTGTTTGAAAGTTGAATATTTACTTAATGCATGTTACTGATGAAAACTTTCATTTTCTGAGAGTGAAGTCATCAAAATTATCATTTGTTAACTTCAAAGTTAGTTACTGATACACACTATGAATATTGACCTCTGAATCCTGAAATTCTCATCAAGATATTTCCAATAGTTCTTTACTGTCAATTTTTAATTGGAATTCGTCAAAATTTTCATTTTAATAATATATAAGAATTAAAATTAAAAAAAAATGTTTTGAAAATTAGTTGTTCATAGTTGTTCATGTGGGTTCATTTGACGTGATCTTACCCAAGTGTATGTGTATGATTCATAACCAGTGAAGTAAAAGCGAAATTCACAGTTGTGCATTCATATTATGGATTTATGAAGGAAAGGACATTTCCGTTCTTTTATTACTTGAAAACACTTTTATAGAGTACAAGAAAAGTTTATACAATTATTGAATTGAAACATTGATAGAACTATTCAAAATTTCAATAACTAATAAATTTGACTCGGGGAAAAACACTTCCATGTCGCACATGTACTTTAAAAAAATTAGCAAGTTTCACACTGAAACAAAAAAACCTTCAAAAGGCACAGTACTCTTTCTAAATTTCACAACATACTTTACAGTTCTTTTAGCGATTGAGCAAATTTAAATAAGGGTGATGAATGAATAGATACACACTCAACAAGTGGTGTTAGTTTGAAGAATGATCGTTTTCTGTATAAATATCATTTCATTTCAACATTATGTACTCATGAAATTGCGCCAGAGTATTGAAGGTAGTCATTGTTTTGACTTATTTCGACATCATTACGTGGATAAGTGGTACGCCTGATCAATTTTCACAAATTTATTTGATAAATGACGGCAAACTGATGATTCTCATTTTAACTCTAATATTCCATTCATTCTACTCTTTGAATTCAATCTGATATCAGGTGGTGAAAATTCAGTTTCACACCATCTCGATAAAATTTTGTTCAGAAATCCTAATTGTTATGAGCCTTTTGAAATATTATGAATGAAAAAATTCAATCGATGATTTTGATTTTTTTTTTGTATTTTCATAATATGAAATTGAAAAATGTATATGAAATTTTTTGATCGAATTTCATGAAAGTAACATTATGCACTCATTTTATTTTTCTTACGACTTTTCTTTACTTAGAGCCACCCTCATCATGTTTTTTTCAAATCTGAACCTGTATTTTTATAACAAATACTGATGCCTCTTTCAACTCGCGTGATATGATCGAAACACGTGTCGAAGTGCTGAAATAATGATTTCATGTTGGGAAATAAATCCAGTAATATCCATTACTACACCAAAGGTTCCAAACAGGTGGTTCAGTAGCCAGGCAGTTCGACGTGGGTGCTTTGTTCACTCACTCGAATTAACTACCGTGTTGGTCGGAGATTCACCCCCAAGTCTGAACGATCGATTTCCACTTGCTATCGTCCAACCCGTGTTACGAATCACACGTTGTAAGGTAAGACCCGGTTAATCCTTATCTCGCACAAGTTTCGACTTCTGAGGATTGTCGTTCGTAGGGGTGCTACAGCTGGTTAACGGAAAAACAAATTTCAAACAGAGTTTTTTGAACAGTGCACACAATTGTTTGTCAAATAAACTAATTACGATATTTTAGGAATTTCAAGGTTGAATAATGAATATTAGTCATTTTTTCAAGCACAATTGTTTCTTCAAAATTTATTACAGGCTTCAAGTTCGGTTTTCCACTTCGAAATGATGGGGTGAGTTTAATTATTGAAGCCTTCATAAAGTTCAATAAAAAATCTCCACACATTTTTTCATATTTTAATTAATAAACATAACGTGACAATTTTCCACTCAGACAAAGTATAGAAAGTATATGTGTAATTACATATTGACAGGAATACATTTTGGGGTGATCGAAGTTATCGATTCAATATTTACTCAATTTACTTAATCATTTGACAATCTAACTGATCTGACCGACAGATATAATTGAAATCCAACGAAATAATGAAACATGAATTCCCATCTGTTAAAATTAAATAAACATGAGATATGAGAGTACAATTTTTCACTGTGAACAATGAAATTAATTTGGATTTTTATCATTGAATACATGTAATAATTGTATAAAAAATTAGTCGATGATGTTCGATTGATCGCAGCCAGTCAACGGGTCCAAAATTTGAGTAATATGAGGCCGAATCATGATTCGATAATAAATCATCGAGGAAAATGAATTTCTAACCAGGGATAACGATGTGTTGTTCATGAGTAGCGGTAATTATGGCAGAAAATGTAAAAATATCTATAATTATTATCTAACATTCTGGATCGATATACGAGTATACCGCGGAAACTATAAATGCAGTTATTTCGTTTCCACATCTATTTGTGAATCATAGAGTAGAAGTTCCTACATTCAAATATGAAAATATTCGAAATCTACTTTACCTCCTTCAAATTATTACAGTTACCAAAAGTACCTGAAATTTTCCTAATAACTGCAACGGTTTTAACCGTTTGAAATATCTCAAAATTGTCTCTTTCACGCCATTCATCTGATACATTTTGTTAAATACGATGCAAAGACAGCATTTCATACCTCTTGGGATAGTTCTCTCGCAGTCATTTACATTGAATCCATTCAGTATTCTCCCCAGTTGAATCGGGTTAAGGAATTTCAATTTCAGTGAAACTTTTCTGATACTAAAATGCGAAAAACACATTTTATCATGTTAACGATATATTTAGATACCAGAAAATATTCGTAAAAATGGTAACAACTCTATATTATGTGTTATAGAATCCAAAGTAGAGTTATTCAAGTTACTGACCCAAAGCACATGCCGAAATTTTGAGGAATCAAATGAGCCCAATGCCATCAGATGTAGGTTAGGTTAGGTCCAAAACCAGTGTGTCAATTCGACCCTCCACCGCAACCTGCATAGGTTTATTATGGCTCACACTTATTCACACTCGACCAAATAAACCAAGCTTCTTATCTGATTAGTTTGTATGGTAAGTGGTCTTTCAGGTCAGATGGTGAGAATACGGCTCAAAGTATGTGTTCTGCTGTTTCATCATTTTTCAAACAGAGACGGCACACACTGTTTCCCGATAGTCCGAGTCTATGCATATGATGATTCAAATGACAGTGACCAGTAAGAAGGCCTATTAGACATCATAGTTCTTCCCTACTGTAGTCCAACAACTGTGGTATCAAGCTTCGAAGGGAGGATAAACGCCCTGAAGTGAGCCAATCCTAGAAGATTCAGCCAGAAGTACATAAATCTTCTTTTCATCCAGGTGTTCAATTTTTGTGTGGCAGAGCCTAAAGCGATGTCAATGACAAGTTCTGGTCCGATGAAGCTGCTTGCAGCACTCTCCTTTGGAAGGGAGTCAGCAGCCTCCTTGCATTCCAGGACAGTGTGGCCAGGAATCCAGACTAGGGACAATCGGTTGAGTCTTCCTATCTAGGAAAGTTGTTTTTGGCAATTTTCTAACCATTCAGATGTTGCTCAGTAGGAGCCAAGAGCTTCCAACGCCGCTGGGTCTACGACTGAAAACACCTACACTAGAATCGGGAGATGTTTTTGATCCATTTGTGTACCAACCATTATCTGCTCTCAATATTTTTTTTCTCCCGGATGATCTACTCCTCTTTACTCGGGAACAGTACTTAAGGCAGTTCATAGTTGACAGTTGGAGGCATGAAATCAGAGGTCATTTCCAGAATGCTGTGACTTCCAGTATCAACTAACAGTCTGCTGCACTCTGCATTATATTGACTTGTGCAATTCGCAATGTGCTCAAGTATGTATACAGTTCATCTAGCCTGTCACTCCAGAAAAATGTGGAGAGAAGGTAAGTGTTGCTTGTGCCAAAAGTTCTGTACGGTTTTCGTAAATGAAATATTATAACATACTGATTACAAATGGTGGTTTCAAAGAAATGCCTTATGAGAAATGATTATAGAAAAAAATCCCATTGATATAAACAAGGGGTTTACAATGGGGTATAAACTATAGTGTCACGAGAAAACAAGTGGCTGGCAGACATTAAACTAATTGTGGTCGATCAAGGAGATAGGACTAAGTTTGAACGTCATAACATATAGTTCCATTTTCTACTTGACTATGTCTACAGAAAATATCCCACCTAAGATAATTCAGTAATAAATAATAGAAGACTATCAATTGAGTGGATGTGATTACATTCTCTTCAAAATCTCAGACAACTTACAGGTATATGAACAAATCTCAATACGACAAGGATGACATGTGGAAAAACTCGACCGCCAAAAACTGGATGGCATATTGGATAACTGGAGATGACATAATCATAAGTTGTAGTTCGTGGAAATCGAATCACTGGTGGAAAAATGATATTGCTCTAATACGTAAATAGTGCCTTCAGAAAAGAAAAGAATACATGTGATGCATTAGTAGATTTCCGCTGATGAAAAATCAGATTCACTGTGTAAAGAAAAAAGATGCATCTGGGGAAGTGGTAACAAGACAGCGATGAAGGGAATGCGGGTATTTCCTCCCGAACCAAATTTGACCGCTGACAAAATGAAGGAAGTGACAGATCACTTATTTCCCATGCTTGAGAAAGTTCGCTTCACCTGTGACAAGGACGTAACTTTCAAAAATTGCACAGAGGAAGAACTTGTACATGTCTTCATGAAATTAAAATCTAACAAGGCCTCTGGGCCAGAAATAATTGAAGTTACCCTAGAAAAGCCAAATAACACTCCGTCTGTCTGCAACAAGTTAGCAAAGTGGGGAAACTTGTCAAATTTCCTCGCTTTGCCAACATGTTGCAAGAAAATTCTTTGACATATAGATCAATATGTTTACTCGTTTCAGAAGGTGAACTTTTTAAGCAGCTCCTGCAAATATGTCTCAATGAAGAAATAATGCATACAAACTGTAGACACAGTCAACTGAAAGCCACCGCTCGTCACAAACTGTGAGTGTTGATCACTCTAGTAATAGAAAAAGGCATCAATAGTGCATCGTGGCAGCTCATACTGAAGTTAATAAAGAGTAAGGGAATCCATGAGTGTATAACTACCATTATTCTATTCTTTCCATCAGGAAGGCAGACTCTTCTGAAAACAAACTTGTGCACACCGGGTGCCTCAAGGTTCAGTTATGAAATATATCATACAAGTTAGATGGTAGATGGACACATCGACTGATACCTGCAATATAGAGTTGGCTGAATCGAAAATATGAAGAGGTAGACTGATACCTCACCCAGGCATCATCGGGGCACGGCTGTTTTTGTAAGTACCTGAATAGTTGCAGGAGAGCAGTTTCTTCAGATTGTATTGACTGCAATTCATATGATAATATAGAACATTATATTTGTTTGTTAAAGATGAGAAAATGAAAGACTTCTGTATATACGTGAAACAAATTCAATATCGAGAATATGATGAAAAGCCTCACATGTGATGAAGAGTCTTGGAATGAAACCTATAGAACTACAAGAGCAGTCATCGAAACTACAGAGAAAGAAATTAGGTATTGATAAACTCGAGAAATAAGCTCAAGGAAGCCTGAGACTAGTTGCAGAACAAATTGATGGACAAATATGATAGTTAGATGTAAAAAGCTTGTGAAAATAACTGTGATATATTCTACACCGAATTCGTACAAACGCTATTCTCACGAAATCTTCTTTTGCCTCAGTATTCGTCCGGATTAGTAGTAAGTGAGATGGTTGCTTGGAACAGGTTCTTCAATTTTTCTTAGGAAGAATTTGTCGCTTTAGAATTATCACTTTTTATTCATCGTCGTAGCAGCCACAGGCGATATCGACGAGGGTGGGAAATGTGGTTGAATCCCATTCACTCAAAAAGAAATGACTTCGGTGAATGTTCTCAATTGGGGCATGATCTCCAAATCGATGATAATCAACACATATCTTATTTTCGAATGAGAAAAGATCGCAATCAAATTCCAGCAGAACAGGATCGGTTCGCAATTGGTGCAAATTCTGATGAATTGATTTCGCAACTTGTCGCAGCTTTCCAATCCCAGTGGACGAAAGGTTTCAGTTGGAAAGAATCCGGCAAAGAGTTAATGAAGATTTTCTCTGCTTCTTAAATAACCAGCTCATACGAGTTGCAGTGGGGGTTCACATGGAGTGAATCACTTCGGACCTGCCTACCCATATCCAAATATGAAAATTAATTCTTCCTCAATTATTCACTTCTTCATCTGAAACGCTGGCTAATACCTTCGAGATGTAACATATTCACGCACTGTTCTACAAAAAATTTCACGTTGGCATATGTTCATGTTTCAAGGATATCTCACCATAATCAATAGTCACGTATAATATCGTACTTCGAAAGCTATTCAAACGGATACTATATCTTGTCAAATCAAATACGTTTGAACTTCAAACATTTCATGCAAATCATTTTGTTTTATGACCATCGAAAAAAGCGTCAATTATGTAACTATTTCATTGGGTAAGTGAGCCAAATAATTCCTAACTCAAACCTTCCGAGTAATTACATTTAAGTAGGTCACAATTCACTACCTTCGAGTCCCTTCACAGATGACCAAATTAACAAATTTATAGTTTATTTCCAATTGCAAGTGAAAATTCCATAATTCGAAATTTCTTAAATAGATGAAGAATTAATAAAATATAGACTCGAGAAAAAAAAATTTGATTCACTATAACTCAAATAAATTAATGTCACATCAATTTTTAAGCTGTTTCTTGGACTAGTTGTAAGAATACTGGACTTGAGTGTCAATGGTCCTGAGTTCTTTTTCATCAACAATGAAGTATTTTCAGTTTTCAGCCACTCAATATTTGAACTAGTTGAAATGAGTGAAAGATCAAAATTTAAAAATAGTTTTCAATGCTTCCCTCCCGAACGACTCTTATTTTGAGATATTTCTGTTATGAGTTTTATGAGAAAAATGGTCATAACTCGTTAGAATGAGTGATGGACACATTTATCGCTCTGTGATTAATAACATTCTTTCCTTTGAGTTGATTTTATGGAAGGTGATTATTATAAGTGACAAGCAATATGACCGAAAATAAATCTGGTCTGTTTTGAAATCTGTTTTTCCGTTAAGGCATACATACTGTTACGAAATATCTAACGTCGCCGCTGACCCAATTCCACGAAGGGAGCAGGTAGAACATCACGTCCCACACACGTGTAGGCGATTAACTG
>WOGN01002422.1:0-16783 GCA_015342105.1 Leptinotarsa texana
AAGCACAACCTAATGGAGACATCAAAAGTTGCTTGAAGAGATGAACAAAAAAAAATCCCATTTGATGCGGACTTTATGTATGATACTGTATATTCAAATTTATCTAATCATGATGAAGTCGGAAAGCTTAATTTTTGGGCGGGAGTAGAATAGCTTCGCGCATGTAAAACCTTGTAAGTTGGTATTGTAGTCAGTAATTTAGGTTTGATTTCTTCGAATTATGTAAGTTTTTTGGTGATAAATATTGGTTACTGTTTGGTGATCTGACAGAAACTAGGGATTTTGTATTTGATCTGAGGGGGGCCCCTATCGTTCGCGGGGCTTTGGGCACTTACCCAAAGTGTCCATTGGGAAAGACGGGTCTGCAGTAATCTTTGGTCATGAAAGTTTATACTGAAATTATTTCTGCAGTGTCGAATGGTACCACAATAAATAGAATGATTAACGTTATCTATTCAAAAAATGAGGTGAATTATCAATTTTTCTCAAAATATATATATTTATTCATCAATTTCTATGTTACCGTCGTTAACGTCATTCGAAAATTTAATGATCGATGCTCATTCGGGTTTTTTTTTTGGTAAAAATTCAGCAATTTTGGAACTAACTACACTTCTAACTACGAATTGCCTTATAAAGTACTGGTTCACAGATGATTCAAATATAACTTCATGTTCTGGTGCAAATGTTTTAAGTCGCAGACCCCGGACAGAGATATTAAAGTAGTACTACAACTAAATGAGTATCACTACTACTAATTAACTATTACTACTACTATTCAAGTATTACTACTACAACTATTTAAATATTATTACTACTAATTAGGCTTTACTACTACTAATTAAATATTAATACTACTATTCAAGTAGGTATTTCTACTACCAGTTAGGTATTAATACTACTAATTGAAGTGTTACTACGATTCGATTCAACTTTGATTGTAGTATTTGAACTTGAAAAATAACCTGTTTCGAAACTGTTAAAGCTCATCGACTTCCTCGTCGTTGCTTATTTATTTTTGTGACAATGATTTATCGTTTTTGTATTTTTTCAGTATGGACCACGATACGAGTGGGATGAAAATACCCAAGCACTAGTATTGGCAAGTTACTTCTACGGTTACGTCATTGGTTCCTTACCTGCCGGATTCGTTTCGGAAACATGGGGCCCATTTAAAGTGATATTCTGGACGCACGTTCTCTCAGCCATCATGAATTCCCTGTCCGTGTTTGGAACCTGGATACATTTCTCCGTACTCGTGATTACAAGGATTATTTTAGGATTAGCTGCTGTAAGTTTTTTCGTAACAACGCTTTCAGCCAGTGACGGCTCGTGCATTGGAAACAAAGGAGGCTAAAATTATAAAGACTATACACACACAGGAAAGCCCGCCGGAGGTGCGAAAATTTTTTGGGGTACCGCACTTATTTATAGCAAAATACGTAAAATTTGCATAAATGCAAACAAAAAATGTGTATAGCCGAAAATTATACGCATAAAACTGACCATTAAAAAACCAGTCAGTCAATAAATAATACTTTTCTCTTCTAATATAACAGTTTTGTTAAAAATTGCTACAAATATTTTATAAGCACAAGTACTTAATTATGCTTATAAAAACAGGTGTAAAAGTAAATTTTATTGTCCAGCTAGAACCAACGGGGAGGTGAGAGTCGTGTCTTGCCAGAAATGGAAAGGAAGGATGGGGTAGGAAGGAAGGTTAAATATGGTTTGTGAATAAGTGAATTCACAAGGCACTCGCAAACTACTTTTAATCGGCGGTCATTCAAGTTCAATCTAATCTGCGAGGATTCCGCATTTTGAAAGGTGAATTCAAAGGTGTATTTTGTAATTTTGAAAAGGAAGGAAAAAATATAAAAAAAGAAACTGAAAGTAAACATAACATTCGTTTTTAAACCAAGACGATATAGCTGTTGCTATATTTTGTTTGCTAAACAATTTTAATTTACATGATGAAAATATATGCTCCTAAGCATATGTCTTTATGTAGAACGAGGTAATTTTTTTAATCGGAGTATCCTATTTTAGACCAGGTTTGGTATTCGGTTTGTACGGAAAATAAAACACGGGGCCGGTTAACCAATGGCATTTATTATACCAAATAATATTAAATCCTTGATTTTGTCGATTATCTGACACTTTAATTAAAATAAAATTTGGTTGAGGTCTTCCCAGAGTTTTAATAATGTAAAATTTTTTATCATAAGATAAAGACTTAAAATTATTTGTTAGCAACCAATCGACTATATCGTCAGATTTTTTAATTTCGTCCAACTGATCCATAATAAATGGAGAATAAAACTTACCGAGAAGTGAAAACCTGAAAACACCTTGAAATTGAAAGAAAATTCTTAAAAACACACTAAAACGATTCACCGAAATATGGTTAGTCTTGGTCCGTCACGGCATCCCGTCCGAATAATTAAATAAAAAACAAACGCAGTCGTACACAAATGGAGACCAACTGGAGGCTAGCCTCCTCTAACGCTATACTTTCTGCAACAAAAATTACAACTCGGCACGTATGTCGCTGGTTAGATCGGTATCGCATAACTTGTGTTTTTTAAAACGGTCGGAGGCTTGACTCCCTTGCAACGTATGGCATTTATTATTTCGGGTTGATGGTTTATTCGTTATTCGTTCATAGGCGGTGCGTTTGACGCTTGTTGATGCAGGATAGAGTGTGGTACGTACTACGTAGTGAGTGGTAGTGTTTTTTCGGGCATATTATTTATTTATATCAAAACTTAATGGTAATTGTAAAGTAATGATACCCAAGCATTTAAAAAAAATACTCACAATTATTTTTCAATATCTTTTCATTTATTGCGATGAATAGCCTCAAATTTTATGGGGAAGCTAAGCCTTCCTTGCCTCCTCTGACGAGCCGCCGCTGGGTCCCTCGTCACATTTCATTCCAGCAAGATCGGTACATATCAGAAATATGCGAAGGGCTGTGTCTGATCATCGTTTTGAGGTTCAACTCAAGACACCTCGTACTTCATTGTTTAAGAACTCTTTCAAATGGGGAAGTGCGTTTATGTGGAGTAAACTTCCTGAGAACGTTTTTCCCAATGGATTCAGTCTCCACACAGTACTGTGCTTGTGTTTTGTCCTTAAAAAAAATCACAGGAAACATGATTGTTGGAATATGTGTCATGAAAAGATGGAAGAAGAACACAATGTACCTATGATACTGTTAAAAATAGTTGACAATTTATTTTTCGGGAAAAAACAACAATTTTGCATAACTTCAATTAAATCAACGAACCTACTCATTAAACTGGTTGAATGCAATTATTTTCTCCAGGTAGATTTATTCGGTGGTTAGAATCCAATCTAATGGTGAGACATCTAATTACGAGAATTGCGCCCCTCCAGCTCTTTCGATCTAATAAGCCCCATTTCTGGCTGCGAAAGTAATTAATGAAAGTGGGCCGGACCCGACCGAATTCGACTTTTGCCGCTTCGTCGCTTCCTGCATGGAACTAGAGGAGGCGTTTCGTTAATCGCACCTGACGTTCAATTATTAACAAAGCACTAACGGCAGCCGCCTGCTGCAATGTTGTGGTCTCAGGAATATTTTAATTATGATTAACATATCCTACTCTGATACTGAAATTGTCATGTATTATGAATTATCGCAATATTACGTCACTTTAAATACTATTAACAATTAATTTCGCGAATTACCCCCAACCTTGTTTAATTGATTGTCTATTTGTGTTATGAGATATAGGTACGTTAGCAGGAATAATTACTAGTAGTTGACAAGTAGTTAATGAATGATGCAACACAGAAAATTATGTAGGTAATATGCAAATTGTCCCTTCACCGCGGTATTGATTACAGGCAACCCAGTCATTGAATGCTTATTCCAGTATTATAATAACGCCTGAAGACAATGCCAACTCAATCAGTCAATAATCATATATTCTGTTAAGTAATCACATGACTTTTTATTCGAACGTGAAATTGCTAAATATTTCTCGTTTCTGACAGAAAGTAAGAAGCTTGCCTCAAAGTATGCACCATACCTACCTGCCAGTATTTAGATGGAAACTACCAGTGGTTTGCTCCTGATATGTTAACTGAATACGATAGACCAAGCTCGTTCATCTTTTTGGTAACTTGAAGCTAGATTCCTTTCACCCTCTGGAGTTAGAATAACCACATTAAAAACCCCTAGTTCTTCTCTAACCGCTTCTGCATCTGGTCGCGGGCAATCTGTAGACGTAAATCTGTTTAAAAAAATCTATTTTTCTGTTAATCAGCTGTCGCCCCCATACGAACGACAACTCTCAGAAGTTGAGAAACTTGTGCGAGCTAAGGACTAACGAGGTCTTACCTTTTAAGTGTGATTCCTAATACGGTTGCAGAATCATCCCAGCTTCAACCAGATAAATTCTCTCGAAAAAATATCTGTTCGAGGCAGGAATCGAACCCACGGTCTTCCGATCATGAGTCGGGCGCACTACCACCGCGGCCAATTCCACAACAAATCAAATAACAGTTCTGATGGTAGTATCTTTTCCTTTCCACTCACTTGGCTCTTGTGTGCTAGGAGAAAATTTAGTACCCTTCTGTCCCAATATTTCTGACTTTCCATACCGAACAAAGACAGTCACTGTCCGATAGGGCTTTTTATTTGAACGTAAAAATGTTTCTGTTGCATTTTTTGCAGTATTAATGTCATCTTAACCAGTTTTAGATGCTAATTTGGTTAGCGACACGTGCTTCATGTATAGCAATAATGTTTTTCAATAGAGTTACAATCTGGTTTCGTTGTGGGGTGATTTCTAATGTTCGCATGAATTTCTGCCACTGGAATAAGGACTGTTAGAAGAAATATTCACTTTCTATCTAGTATTTCGTGTCGCTTTCAGTCACGCAAAATGTCCTAGTATGTCTAACGAAACTCTTTCGAATAGACTTCCGGACAGATATTCTGCTCCGCCTCCTCGTTGTAGAGCCATCTCTCCATGGTAAAGGTCGCATCGTTTAAAACAGGGTGTTTTTGATGCCAAATTGTCGTCCTGCTCGGCTACAATGGAATTGCTCCAACACAACTTCAACGTATGCTTCCACTTGATACACAATAGATCAGGGGTAGGCAAGTCGTTTTGGGTGGGGTCCGGATAGGTACTGTTTAACGAGGTCCAGAAAAAACAACGGATAATAATTAGTCGCTACCTATGTATTATTTTGGTTTCAAATCAAATTCTTAATTATAAATTATAAGATCTAAAATTAATGTGATAAACTACACTGACGGTCTTGAGCCAGTTTTTTATAGTTTGGTTCTCGATAGGAACAGCAAATTCAATTGTGTTTTCTAGGTGGGCGTCCATTAATCTCGAGCGATAAGTATATGTTTTTCAAAAATTTCAATTTTGAGAAAGATATTTCACATACAAATGTTGAGTCAAAGATAGTGGCCAAATGTATAGCTAGTTTCTTGCAATTTCCATGTTTGGCCCAAAATTCTTACCTGGATACCGTTTTATACAATTGCAAAGACACATCTTCTTGCGAATAAATTATCTTTATTTGAAGTGATGGCTCTGACAGATTCAACAACTTTGCAGCCACATCTGTCAATGAAACCATATTAGTTGTAGGTACTTCTAAAACAGGTTAACTAGGCAACTTCTTGAAGTAAAATAAGTACTAAGTTGAATTATATGTGACTCAAAAACATTATTTCAGTCAATGAAGCTATGGTTTACCTTACGTATTACTTTATACTTAGTATACAACACATTACAATATTTAGTGGTCCGAGGTTCGACCTTTTACGGTCCGTTTGCGGACCGCGGCCCGCCTGTTGCTGATCGTTGCAATAGGTCATCCCTTACGCTCGAAAAATCCTACTAAGTCCAGTAAACCTTGATTACTGCACCATGTTTGGCGACATGTCAATCAGATCGAATTCCTTCCACTAGTTATTTTATTTTGACAACCGGTTTCGGGTTTTATCCCATTATCAAGTATAAAAACTAACTAATACATTTGAAATCTAAAAACGGGGTTGTCAAGTAAACGGATTCAAGAGGTAGGTCTCCACTTTTGACTTTAGAAGTTTGACAACCCCGGTAATTTCTATAATCTTCAGTGTTGAATTTTCATAGTTGGCAACCCTGTTCATTTAATAACGTCCTAATTCAGCTTACCAAAAACTCTCTATATAGATTTCAAATGTACTAGTTGATAATGGGATAAAACCCGAAAACGATTGTAGAAATTAAAAATCTGGTGGAAATTAGACAAAAATGTTTTCATTCATTTCATCAAAGTGATCATGAATTTCCACAAAATAAACACGACATCAATTACACAAATTAGATCGAATTCCATTGGTGAGAGTCAGCTCTGAAACAAGTCAGATCATTTTCGTTCTTCTGATACCGAACTTATCGGTTGCAGGATTTTTCACTTCGGGATTGCGGGCTCTGCATCTATTTTTTACCGAGATCCATCTTCAGCCGCATACCTTCTGCTGTTCATTGTCCGGGGTTGCGTATCTGTGTCTTCTTTTGAAAGTACAATTTCTTAATTCATTAAAAATTTCACTGTGGTAAATTTTCGAAGAGCATTTCTCCTTAGAAAGAGAAAATCCAGACTGATTCCTGCTGCACTAGTCTTTTTTTCGAGACATATTACAGTTCGTTCATTGGTTTCTTTCAACACGTTTGATAATATTTGAGCCTTTATACTTCTAAAATTTTTCTTTTGGATATTTCGAGAGTAGATGTTGCACAGTAGATTAATGACATCAACAATAAGGAAATAGAGCACAGTAAAAGGTTAGAACTGGTGAGCAAGCAGGCCACCTTTCTTGACCAACTGTTGCAATAACTTTGTTTTCAAAATGCTCTATCGAGTAATTAAGAACTTATCTGGCATTAGGAAGGGGTGTAACATCTTATTGAAAATAAATTCGTCGTAAAGCCGTTAGAACTAGATTTAAGGAGTTCCTTAGTTCCATTTTGTTGAAAACCTAAGTACTTTTCCCATGCTAACTGACTTTGAAACAATATTAGCACAATGCTGTTTCCAACAATACCAATTTCACACTGATGCCAAAACTTTTCTCTTGCATGTTCATTTTGTTGGAGCTAGTACTGACGATGTTGGTTATTAAACATAGGTACCATTATTTGTAAATCGTAATTAATCGGAAAATAGAATGAACTTGTCAAAATTTAAGTTGACTTCATGATTTCGAAACAGTCAATCATGAAACACGACGCGTCTATCTTCAGCATAAAAATGTCGATAAAACTGATATTCATTATTTAGTTTTTCTTTGTGATTTGTAACTTACCTACCTGCAGCATTTGACAAATTTCTCGCAAAGAAACCGAATTATCAACTTCAACCTAACCAGTCTCTTCATTTCCACCAGTCTCCAGATTTCATTGTTACCTAAAACGATTCTTAACATACGGAAAATACTGATCCACTTTTTCAATTTTTCCCTGAAATTAACGAAGATTAAGACATGTTCACTGTGTACTCATGAAGCTTACGTCACTGTCATTCCCTTACTGAGTGTTCTGTTTTTCAGAACTTGATAAAAATTATTACAAAACATCATGATTCATGGTTATCCATGGCATAGTTAACAAATATAAATAAATGATTATACATATCACACTTGAAAAGATAATATTTACCAAGCACAAATAAATTAGTATGAAAAATTAAAATTTAGTTCAACCAACTTTCTCATTTCCATCTATTATACTTGTCACTGAAACTTGGCGATTATTACTTTCTGAAGATTACATCCCATCATGACCACCTAGATGCAATATTAAAAATATCTCTGTAATAATGAAGTGTGTGTCTGATCAAGAATTATCTCAGAAATAACAAAATGTTTAAATGTACAGGGTCTTCCATTTAATAATAATAATATAGATCTCAGGCTATCTCCATCGACAAAACGACAAATTATGCCGGTTTGCCGCCAGACAGATGCAGAAGGCATCTTGGCACACTGTGCTTACTCAGGGCACATGATTCTTGGACCTAATGATTACGTACTCGACGGTCTGGGAAGTGGTCGTTTGTTGATAATATTTGCACGCCCACGGGGCTTCGGGTCGCTGCCGTTGACACAAAAAATTTCAACAACCACAATTATTTTAAATGATAATGTTTGCATCAGATAATAGCGCTCTTTCACTTCATTAAAATTTCATTTCGACACACATAATATTTTAGTGACTTGTCTAAAAGATTCGATATACGCGTTTGTTCGTTAATTTTTATTCTCAATTTCTCTCTCATCTATTTTTTGAGTTTTTTCAGAAATCATCAAAATATATTTTCCTTATGGATGTTTTTCAATAATTGTTTTCAAAACGTTGTCTTCTTGTTTATATATTGCCCGATTTCTTCAAAACTTCAATCTTCAATGCTTGGAAAACAGTTGGATCCCATCAATATTTCAAAATCAAATTCCCTCAATTGTATTTCATATTCATTATCATATTAACATCAATTCATACGCCAAATTCACAAGTTAACTCAGATCGTGTTTAATTTATTGTCGGTTTGTAGTAGGAAATGGGTTTAGCACGGTGATTCCTGAATAATTATTGATAGTTAACAGGCAGTGAATAATAAGCAGAGGGTATATGGATTATGCAAATAACCATTTCACTTGATTGCTTCGTCAGTACAGATTCCGTTTCAACATCTTAGGGGTGATAATATAATCAATTATGCCTTTCAAATAATTCTAGAATGAAGCTATTCATAAATATTTCTTCTTTCAAAATGTTAATAAGTCTAGATGTGATATTTGAAAGCTAATATCAAATAATATCCATTATCAAACAGTAATTTTATTTTCAATATTTGATGTTGATAAATTTTCCTTGGAGATGTAAGGATTCAAATAATGAAATAACCGAATTATTCTAACCGAGATAGTTACACCTTTGACAAACAAGGTCGAGTTTTTTCTCTGTAGAATATACAGGACAATCAAACGAATCCAATGGGGCAGCAATGAAATTCATCATTCATTTCTTTGATGTCTGTTTCAAAACGATCGTATTGAATGAAGCGCTAATCCGTCTAACTGTGAAAAAATCCAGCTTGATCGCATGTTAATTCGTCGAGATAAAACAGAAACTCTACCCAAATGAAATAAGGAAAAGCACAAATTCGATTAGAGCGTGTTTTAGTGGGAAACGCAATGGTTGACGTCGTTTCAGACAACCAACCTTCAGTCAATTACACTAATACGATCTGGTATCGCCTACTCACTGCTGCCAACTTTCCATTATATTGTCCCTTTTCGACTTTGGTAGGAGAATTTTCGGATGAGGCGTAATTCTCTTTTATTTAAGTATTTCCTTAACTTTATAGCTACCTTCACTTCACTACAGTAATTAACCAACGAATAGGATCTTTTAATATAAGAGGTAGTCCAGAACTACTTAGGATGATGAATTTGTTGTTTGTTTCAGTATGATTATTTCAAATGTTCCGCTTCTGTCTTTGTATTTCTAACAGGATTATTAGGAACCATTTGATTTAAAATACCTCAATATTGTGATAGCAGGTTAAACAATCTATTCTCATTCGAACTTGAATCACAAAACTGAGCGAATCTAAACAGTATAATTTTGAAATAAGTATTCCCAAAAATAGGACTTTTCAATTTCACTAATATTCCAAATGAGACTTGGTGTTTGATTCTCAAATAGCATAACTATACAAAATTCAAATCTTTCCTTTTCAATACTTTCCAGTAGATACCGGTTAATCTCTCTCAAAGTCGTCTGTTCTCAAAGACCTCTATTCGACCGAAACTCTCCGTTATCGAAATATCTTTCAGTACCTACATGTCTACCTCAAACTTTCTCTCGAACCATTTTTTTTTATTAAGGGTGATCTCGTTTTTTCTCAACTGATGTTATCTTGCTGTGTGACCAGACAAGCTGAGTTTGCTGCTATGGTCTCATTTGATTTCGTCAGTCCCGATGATCTGTGTTTGGTTTTCCCGATGTATCATGTCATATAGATTAATACCAAATTCTTTTTTGTATGAATATAGGGAAGTAGGAAGCCAAAATCTCTCTTTCCCAAAAAATAATCCCTCCTGAATCCCCCTTTCAATTTAAACAAGATTTCTGTGGTTGGGATTCAATCAAATAAGCAAATGAATGTCATTATGTATTGTCATCGATGACATGAGAAGGATCAACTCATTCGTGACATAAATCCGTGATTTTGTGAATGAATTCCTATTCCTATAATGTTTTTCTATAATGTTACTCAGATTGGTGCAGAAATGGCAATGAAGCAAGTGTCTTATTCCAAAACATTGGACGTCCTCCATGGAGTAGTAGAAAGCCAAAAACTTTCTTTCTCAAAAATGTACCATGTTAATTTTTTGAAATTGATTGCTTTCTTCCTTTCTTTGGAAGATTCTCATATTTTTTTGTATAAAGATGGAAAAATAGAGCTCCAGAACTTTTTTCCCCAAATCTTATATACTTTTTATTAGGTACAATATGGAGAATTCTTTTTTCAGGAATTGTTTCAAATCTATCAACTTTTATTTGTCTAAAAAAGACTTGCCTTTACTCGATATTCCGAAACATCTATAGAGTTTATTTCTGATACAAGTGATCAATGAAACTGCGAATAACATGCTCCGAGTGAAGTTATTGCCAGTCTTCCATACTAGTCTGGCCTACCGTTTTGAGGAAGCGCCAAAGGATATCATTCATTTCATTGAGAACAACCGCTTCAACACTATACCTGAACAGTCTCTTAATTTTGGCGATTGAAGACGATTACATCAAGCTTATTAGCCTGTATCTGGCTAAATATGCTGGAAATTATGGGAACAAATTTGGCGATTAGTCCCTGCAATCAATTTAATTCAGTCCGGAGCATGTGGCAAAAGTGCTATTCCGCCAATATTGTAGGAGTGTTGGATATGGTTATGCAAATTTTGATGACCAAATTAGGTCAGTAGACATACTGAACATGCTGAAAAATGCGTGGAGGTATCATACCTTTCGCGGCAGACTTTGTATCTTGTATCAGAGTTTTTATCTCATCAAGATAGGCCAAGGTGTTGAAGACACCATCCAAGAAGACATTAATGAATTACTTCTCTCTCTCACTTCAGCCTACTTAATTTGAGGAATGTTATCCTGTTGTCGCAGGAATTAAATGATATCTGGAGCTTTAAAGTGGTCCTATTGTTGACATTCAACTCGGAGACACTGCACAATATCAAAATTCAAACCAACCAACTAAGACAATCATGTGAGCCGACTCAAAAGAAACTGCTTTCCATCTTGCTCTTTTCCTCCGTATCGTCCTCTTTTGAGTTTGACTATACATTTTTCAACTTTTGTTCAAGTGAAATAATCATTTCATCTGAACTTTGCTTGTCTGTTGGTCAGTGAAAATGAATAGCGATAAATCATTTTCAACATTTGCACTGTTAAACCAATTAGCAGCATTTGGAAACTCAAAATGGTTAAGGCTTTTGCGGCCAAGGTTTTCACTGTCACTATTTGCCGGGTATTGAACATAAACTGTAACAAAAGAGGTTCCAAGAATTGCTTCTTATTGAACTGCATTTTTTCCAACATATTCCAAATTTTCAGTGTCTTTCAAAAGAAACAATTGAATGCATTCAACAGGCAACCGTTCTGGGCAGCGATAATATAGTTCTGGTCATAATACTATTTTAAGATTATTTTTGAACAATATACGAATTTTGAATATTGACGATAGGGGAATTCAGATACAAGAAAAATATCTGCTAACATCACATAGCTTCTCAGCAGACTCTGAAGGAAGGTCAACCGTATCGCAAATAACCCAGAATTCCTGAAAACATGTCATTTTCTCATGTATAATTAAGAAGGAATCATTTTGAAGTCATGATTGCAGACAGGTTGACTCCGGAAGAATAAAAACAAGTCCACTTCTTTCAATTTAAGTTTTTGTTGCATGTTGCTACCAGAAAATATAGCTCTTTCCCTCGATGAATAGGACCTCAATTCACTTGTTTTATTCCAATGAACATCTGAAAAATGTCCAATCGTTATACAGAATGAGACAGAATAAGATTAGTAGAAATAAATGTAGGGCTAAAGTAGTTTCAGAACCTAACAACTTTTTCTGTTGTCGATTAAAACCGGAGTTATGTCGAGTAGTTCTTCCAAACAAACTGCCTGGACTTTTAATTACCTGTCTGGTAATGGACATACCGTGTATAACAAGAGAGTGGCGCCGTTCAGTAACAATTGACAGTCGCCCCACATAGCGACAACACGGTTCAAATCGAAGTTTCTTTGGTTTTATTATACGAAACAAGTTTCAAATATAAAGAAGGAGTAAAGATCCATTAATCCTTCCGAGGAATTTCTTAATGGGCCTATTAACAAGGCATTTATCTTTATCAGTAATACTACTACTTTATTATTTTTTACGGATCACCACCTCCTTGAAGGCTCTGTTCGAAGAATATGGATATGCGAGACGGCGCAGAATATGTTTTTTTGTGTCAAATTATGGAAATGAAATAAAAAATATGAAATAATTCACATCAATACTTTCAAATAAATTTGAAGTGAAAAAATGTTTGCGGCAAAAAATTATCAGACTTCTTTCGTCTTTTACTGTATGCATTACAAGTCTCTTTACATTTAGGCTTTTTTTTCAATGTAGAAGTAAACTTTATACATACGCGAGTGCCAATGTAACCACATGATCAGCTTTAGTTTCAGAATATTGCGACAAATAGTAGTTGATCTAAATTTCATTCCATTGCATATACTCCTATAATTTTCGAAAGAAACAGGTATCAACATAATGTCACAACTCAGTACTCGCTTGACTTATTAACGATTTTATTCGCTGTTTCACCCATTCACCATTCATCCAAATAATGAAAGAACTCATTTAAAAACTTAATTAAATATTTATTGTAAGGAAACGGGGGAAAATACTTCAGGAATAAACTATACACTGAAATGGTAATTAAAAATACAATAAATCACCAAAAACTTACATTATACTGCCACCCAGCAGGATCGAAGAAAAGAAGATGTGCTGCATTGCTGGAACCTTTTCTGAAGACCAATAGATACTGAATTAATTTCTCAATACTGTCTGTTTCTGATCTTGACCTTTCTCAATATTTATGATGATTTATACGCTGACATTGCAACTTTGATCCGGTCATTGTACTAAGGTAAAATGCTCAGTATGCAATCTGTGCAAAGTTTGCGTATTTGGAGATTGTTTTATATTTCCATATCCTGTGATCGTATCAATTTTGATGTCTATGAATTTGGAATATTAAAAGATGGAATTCTGAGTACTGAGTGTTTTTGGTTTAGAATATTGAAGTTGAGGTTGGAACATCTTTCAATTCATGTATTCGATTAAATTAATTTGAATTATTTCATGATTATTTTCCATATTTTTATCCGGTCAATACAGACATTGGAAGGTACATAAATTTACAACAAGCTGCAAATGCGTGTAATTGTTAAAAACATAGTTCAAAATAAGATTTTAAAATCCTGAATGATTACGATGCCCGAAAAAAAATTATTCGAGGTCAAAGGTCAAAAAAAAAGGAAAAAATTGGTTTTTCGCGATTTTCAGGAAAATGGTGAGTTTCATCATAAAATAACCTAAAATAAAAATTGTAATTCATAAAATTCTCTACAGAAAATGTGTCAATACTTTTTTTTCTTAGAGTCACAGTTTCTGAGATGCAACGAGTCAAAAAGTTGTGATCGTCATTATATGCACACATTTTCACGCCACCTATGAGGTAGTGTACTTAGCACGTTTTTTAACGTGGTTTCCCCAGTAGGCCTATTCCACATGTCTGTTGTGATTCTGTCAAATTGAAAACTTGCATAATTGAACATATTAGGAAGGGTTGGAAATTATAAAAGCGATTGAAATTAAAAATTGTAAAAATTTATTTATTTATCATAACCTTCAAATACTTCTTCTTGTCGCTCTTCTTCTTGGTCTTCTTCTTCTTGATCTGCTTCTTCTTGATCTTCTTCTTCTTCTTCTTCTTGATGTTCATCCTGGGTGTAGGTAAACTGCGTCAAGAGTGATGTATCGCATCGTTGGTATCAAATGAATCCTCCACTATTGATGATTCAGCGTTAGAACATGACTGGCCCTGACAATCTGTATATGCCAGAGAACACAACAGTCCAACTTTTTTACAACCACATTTAGCGCAGCATCCCTTTTCACAGTTGTTCAGCAGTTTTTCCGGCGCAGGTGGGAGTAAAGTCTGAATAGGTTCTAATGCATTATCGACCAACTTCCAACCCCAGTCTTTTGGGTCTAGCTGATAACCAAGCCACACTTGAACTTGGTAATATACTCGAAAAAGATGAGCAACAACTGACGTTGGAGGAAGACAAGCTAATTGCACCTGTTTCTTATTTTTAGTGTTTTTTACGAAACATGCATATCGATACTTATCTAAGCAGGTGTTTTTTTCGGAGATTTGTACATAGAGAGAAGAGACTGAATTCCGTTGGTGATAATTTCTTGTTGAGTTGAATTACTTTTTTTTGAAAACTTCAGCACATTGAACTAAATCTTGTTTTTCAAACATTTTAAAGACTGTTGCTTTACCCCTCCTGTAAAATGCAGACGTCGTATCACAGCCAGTTATTGCGTGTAGAAATAGTTCATGATTTTGACTCTATGCAAAAGAAGATAAGCTTTTTGACGAATATATTTCGGTTAGACTTTGAACTTTTTCTGGTTTTAGGAAGAAAATAGTTTTTTCAGGTGGAGTTCGAGCAGTAAGAAGTACGAGTTAGTCTGCATCTTCACCACCAACAATAGTTGTATTTGTCAAATTAAATTGCTCTATAGCTGTTTCAATAATCAGTAAGTCGGCATCGTTATTAGCCTGTTTAACCAATATATTTTGGCCAATAAACTCATCCTTCAGTATTGAAATGAACCGAGATTACCGATTACAACTTTTACAACTTTTTGACTCGTCGTATCTCAGAAACGGTGGCTCTAAGAAAGAAAAGTATTGATACATTTTTTGTATAAAATTTCATGATATACATTTTTTATATGAAATTATTTTATGATAAAATTTGCCGTTTTCCTGAAAATTGCGAAAAAATAATTTTTTGGAGATTTTTGACTTTTGACCTCGAATAAATTTTTTTACAAGCATCGAAATTATTCGCAATTTCAAAATCTTATTTCTAACTATCTTTTGAACGATTATATGCATTTGCAGCTTGCTGCAAATTTATGTACCTTCACTCTTATTTTTTAGTCTAATTTGACCGGACTAGATGAATTTCAGAAGTTTTAAGACTCCATTCTAACTTTCGCCAGCAAAGATCATTGCCATATCATCAGCATAACACACTATGACCGTCAAATGTATTAATCTGTGTTATTGCGTTCATGTAAGCAAGAAAAAACATGTGGCCACGAACTGCAAATTTATTATATTTTCAGTGGCTGCGAAGGTTTCCTTCTTCCAAAAACATTTATAGACAACAGCACCAACGATAAAGGCCTAGACTGGAATTGCAATATATGCAGCATCGTACTTTCATCCTATTCTGTCCAGGATTTACTCGAAAGGATTGGGAAAGATTTGGCTGAAATGCCCAAGGGTGATGAAAGGGAATGCAGAAGCTTCATTCGAAGTTATGAGGAATTACTGCACCCCAATCACTATTATCTAACGGATGTAAAGTTAGCGCTTGCTCAGATGATAGGACAACAAGAAGAGGGCTTACCAGCGGTATCAGACGAAGATTTGGAACAGAAGGTGACGATAACCCGGAGTTTATTGAAATTACTGGATACCTTGGCCCCGGGTGAGAATTAACATTTTCTACATTTTAAGAATCACAATACACTGTGCGACACTGAAAACGAAAAAGATCGAATATCTTCAAAACACATTTGTTGACTGTTAACTGTTATACATGAGTATAAATCTCGAAGCGTTGTCTGTCATTATGGAAAATTTCTTTAGTTACTTGATGATAATATTTTACCCGCAAGAGGGCGCCAAAATGAAAAAATACTAGCTTACAGTCACATGGATGAATTTCTCATCTTTTAAATAATGTGTCATACGAAGTATTTTTTTTTGCCACTGAGTTACAGGCTCTAAGACTGGTCGAAAACACCATCCACGAGTTGAACACTACTAAAAAAGTGCACATTGTACTGCATCTAGACCGTGTATGGCACAAAAGTCTTCTGCACAAATTAATCGAGTTCGACCTGCCTCAGGGCCTGATCCGGTGAATTGGGTGTTTCCTGGAAGACAGAACATTTCAGGTTAGAGTTGAGGTTACAGTGAAAGTTGACAGTTGAGGTTATGAAAGATATCTTACTCAAATTGAAAATCAACTTGTTTATGAATTTTCCTCTTAACAATTGTGCCCTGCAAATATTCGATCTGTTTTGTTTTTGGTGCCGTACACTCTATACAGCGTGACTCACGGTCGATGGTAGGCTAGACGTTTCTGGAAAACGCAAAGCATGATTTTTCTGAAAATTTTACCTCTCACATTTCCTTACCTGTTCTATCGACCTAAAATATTTTCAGCATTGCAGCGTTGCCACTTCCATCAAAAAGTTCTAGCAACTTTATTTTTTTAAATTGAACACCCCGTATATTAATACATTTTTGGAATTGCTCTGGTATTTTAATAGCAGTGGAATTATCAAG
>WOGN01002423.1:0-16782 GCA_015342105.1 Leptinotarsa texana
GTCAAACTTAAACCAGTCCGTTTTGTCTTTGATCAAGGCGTTTATTGCTTTCAAAATTTATCACTTGCCAGCATGATTTTCATTTATTTCCCGATCAACGTATGAAATCATCATAGGCTAATCTTTTAGAATTTTTTTAGGTTCAAGGTTTTATTAGGTTCAACCAGAGTATTCATCGATAATTTATTTTATAGCAAAAATTATTTTATAGCAACAAAAACTATCTTCAAAAATTAATAATTGTCAATTAGCACAACTGAAAATTTGATCGTCTGTCCCATATTCTGTCTATGAACTCGAATAATGTGATATCATTAAATATATGATAATATAAATTGGTTTCCTATCCTTTTTGATCATACCGTCAGAAAGGTATTCACCTTTTTCCTTCAATCTATTGAATGGTGCTTCAAATTTCTTGCAATAAAAATACAAAAAATTTGTCAAAACTAAAAAATTAAATAATGCTCACATCACCGAAGGAGTTTCTCATCTTTTGAGAGTTGTCGTTCGTATGGGGGCGACAGCTGATTAACGGAAAAACAGATTTCAAAACAGATTAAAAATATAACAGAAAAAAGCAAATATTTGAGGGAAAATGCGCCATATCATAACTAGCTTTCAAAAAATTGATTCACAAAGCCTGATAATTCATGAAAATAAAGTAATATTGCAAAAAAACCTTATTCATTTTCAACCTGATTTCGATAATTTTCCCAATAAATGGGTAAAATTTCATCAAATATTTATTCAATTCAGCTTGTATTTTATTTCATTGTGATTTCAGTTTTTTTGCCTAATATAGTTATTTTTCAGATAACCTTTTTAATTTTTTACAGATCATTTCAGGGATTTTGAATAAAGTTATATCATATTTGACAATGGAGGTACAAACTGATGAAATGCAATTATAAAGTCATTCAAAAAATGTTTTCGTACTGAACCTAATTTTCCACAGTCCTTGTAAGTTAGCAGATATTCTACACTGATATACTTTCAGAATGATAACAGTATTTTTTTTCATTAATTCAAGTTCAACGCAACTATTTTCACAGTAGTATGAACTTATTTGTGAGCACCCCATACCATTATTTCATTTCATCCTCTCAGGCTTCCTAATTTCAGCACGAGTGCACTTCCACTCTCTGAGGATAAAGTACAAACTCCGGACTTGTTTCCAGACCAATTTCTCAAGAAATATGGACAAAATCCTGGAATTCCGATGCACAAGTTCTGAAAAGTTTTTTAAACTCATTTCAGATTTTGAATGCCAAACACGCACTGTGTTGAAAGCAGGCTGTTCCAGATAATTCAGTTATAATAGAATTGAATAAACATTGTTTTCGGTTTATACAAACAGGCTATGGAGTAGAAGCGCAGAATGATCTCATATTGTTTCAACGATTCAGATTAGAATGAAATCAGTTAATGTATATTTATGGTGTTGATATACTAAATGATATTCAAATTAGATCATAGGAAATGAAATGAAATGAATTCGTAGGAAATAAAAAAATAATCATTGGTATCTTTATAAGCGTATTGACATCACCTATGATTTTTTGAAAATATGCATGGTGCATCATTTGAAATTTATTTGATTTTTTCGGCTTTATTTGAATACTGCCAAGAAAATTTGGCCGAGTCTCTCATGGGAAATAAATTGTTTCTTGTTTGTGTGAAAATTCGAGTGCTACGTTCAAGTTAAATGTCACTTATATGTGGTATAAGTTAAGTTACAAACTAACCAATTTATTATTATTCATTTTTTTTAAGGTGTAACTTAGTGAAATTAAATTATTATAATGATTAGTTGCGATGATGAGATAAGGACACAAAGGGAGGTTTGTGTTTTATTCTATGATAAATATCCCAACCAAAAATCACTATTACAATCCACAGTGAGCAAGATTGGGAAAAACTTAGCAAAGGAGAGCAGTAGCAGGGAAGAGAAACTTAAATCTTCTGCTGGCGTTTGAGGAGGACCCCAATACCCAATACCAATAACTAACCTCATTCGAAAATTCTTGCATGACTAAAAAAAGAAGAAAAAAAGAAGAGTATAAGGTTGTTACAGTTCAGGAGCTTCTGGAATTCAACTTCAATAGACACATTCAATTTTGATACATCAAAATGGAAAAAATAACAGATACAATGTTTTTAGAAAATGTACATGTATGAACCGGCACCATTGTCGACGGCAACGATGGAGGCAAATTATGGCTTGTATTTTTCAAAAAGACATTGATATATAATAAAAAGAAGGTTTGACATAAAATGGTTCCATGAGGTCACCAACGTTGATGGTAAAAGTATTGGTGATATATCTATCGACGGCCACTTGCAGGGATAATTTTTTCAGGAAGCTGGAGTGCCATACTCAAAAATGATTCGACAAGCCATAGCATCGAAGTTTGACGAGCAAATTCTCATACCGAACACGTTAAGAAGCCTCAGAATATTAAGTGCATTCCAAGAAGGAAAAACCCCTTCCTTGTAAGATAGGTTGGAGAGTCTTACAAAATAAGGGTACGAGTGCATTGGCGTACTTTTCAAGTACAACAAGAGGCATTTCATCAGAACCAGATGCCTTGTTGATATTAAGCTGTTTCAAAATTCACCTGACTATACGATGTCGTGAAGTAATTTGCGGTGTTGTGGATTCTAGTGTGGGGATAGTGGATGGTCCCTTTTATCGACTGTGGAGTGGGACGTCAATTGTTCATCTAGTTCAGCTGCTATATTTTTTGAATTTTTTTATGTATTTGATCGGTTATCGGTTCGAAGTTGTTTCAGATCTTAAAGAAATCTATGTTCACAGAAAAAGGCATGATACCTAGAGTTGGCAGATGATGGGTTCAAGTTCAAGAAGTAGTTATTGGATATATTTATATACCTGGATCAAAGGGAGGGCATATTGATGCAGTTAGCCACGTTCGGATTGAGAGGTACGATGATTTTCTGAGTCTTGATGTTACTGTAGATGATTGGATTCTTGCTGCTTATCTAAGACGATCTGTTGAAATCACATGAAAGAATACTAAAGAAGGATGACAAAATACTACTCAAACATTAAAAAGGTTCATAGAATTTTGCACGAAGAAGAATATTGTTCACCATCTCAATGCGGAAGGGATGCCACAGGGGAATAGACAGGTTGGGATAATTTATAGTAGACTGCTTAGCCACCATAGGTGCTGACGATCAAGATGAAGAATTAGACGGACCGTCGAAAGCGTGCAACTGTGCCCTATTGGACCATTGGGAACGTGTCTTCTGATAAGTTGAGCCATCGGGAACGTGTCCCTGTGCCATGTTGGGCCATGGAGAACGTGTGCCATGAGATGGTAGAAGGACTTTCAAGTCCCGAAGCTATAGTACTCACTAGAAGGAATGGAATTCCTGAGGAAAAAAGCGGGGTTTTGGTTCCTTCGAACAAACGATGTAATCAATCGAAATATTTTCGTAGTTTTAACTTGAAATATAGCTTTCATTATCTGGTCAGCTATGGCCGATTGTGAACTGGCATTGTTTCTTGATAGGGAAGAGCTTGTCAAATGTAGTGCGTTAGTCAGTTGCTGTTAGAAATATGAAATATACGGGTAAGATACGATAAGATATTTATTGACTTTTAAAAATTACAAAAATATTTATGAGATAAATTTACAACATAATTGTGCAGGGACGTGAAGACAGGTGTAGTATTATAAAAATATATATGAAATTTGTGAAGCTATGTAGGAATAGAAGTAGTGAATACTGTAGAAATGAGATAATCCTAGAAACTAGGTTTTGTGTAATGAAGTAAGTTAAATAGGCAGTACTAAATATTAAGACCATATATGGGAAAAACATCTTCAATATAAAAGGATTTACAATAAGTGATTTTTTTAGGTAGTGTTTCAACTTTTTTGTAGTGAATGTCATCCACTTCACCGGTATAATATATATAGTTCAGTCGGTAGATAGTCAGTCTGCTTCATTGCTGTAGTGTAGTTTAATCGAGGTATTCTGTACAATTCTTTATTGCGGATATTGTACTTGTGAATTTCACTCCCCATAGTGTTCTCAGTTTTGTTTTTGTGTATCCACATTCTGATGAACAATGGTTTGGCATGTTCCCTTGGTTCAACCTTAGCCATAATTCTAACATTTTTTTAAATTCATTGATAACTAGTGGCGGTACAGTGCTACAGTGAAAGTTCAGTCAGACATGTCGGTATTGGGCTGCAGGATTTTCATAGTCATTACCTGGAGAAATTGTACGTATGGACGTGAATAAAACATAATAAAATTATAGAACCATGCTTTTCCGCAGTAACTCCACCAGGCCCTCGATATTTAGAACCTTTTTGGAATTCCATAGTGGAAACCTTTTGGATAGGTGGCTTTGATGAAGAAGATCAATTGAGTGGCCATCCAGGTCACTATCTGTCGCCCCGTTAAGCAAATGTCGCCCCCCTACGAACGATAACCCTGAAAGTCGAGTTTCATTCTTTTTCCGGTGAATACTATGTATTTCAAAACGAACTGACAGTTCAATGACTGAGTTTGACGTTTGAGAATATATTTTGAATCGAGTAGATTATCAAGGCTCACTTGTGATCGAAAATAACTTAAATACGACTGTAAATTTATAAATTTGCTCAGCTGGGATTGCTTCGAAGGTATGAGTTATGATTCTGTTCACTTCTGATGTTTGAATGTGTAAATAATGAGACTATTGCCTATTTACTAAACAAGAAACATTTACATTTTGGATGCTTTTTTCAAAGAAATCATCCTTCTGCAATATTATTTATTTATTTTTCACAACCATTGTATCTATAGATTAGATATTTAACGATATACACAATAGCGTAATTTAGTGAATCATGTTACAACTCTCGTAGATTACCTGAAAATTCCCTTTTATGAAAAAATAATGGAAATTTGTAAGGTTCTGGACATTATTATTTCTGAATTTTACCAAATTTTTCACTGAGTTGGACTCACTTGGTACTTCATTCGATATCAATTCGAAAACAGTAAAAAAGTAATCAACCATGTTCACATGTTTTCACAAGCAATTTTGAAATATCCCGATTTTCAAATGCTTGTGAAGAAATAATCGAAGTCACTCTCACTAGTTATACCATTGTTACTCAATATTTTTGATGCCACCATGATACGGTTCTGCCTGACAATATTTGTTACAAGAATGTATTCACGATAATGAATATTATTTCCAGTAACAGTACAATTTCAATTTGATTACTTTTATAGTTGAACATTGAAATGATTGATTGAACTTCAAATTTCCAGAAAAAACCCTCTTGTTCGGAAGATGTAATGATTGGAAATTTCAGAATGATGCCTACAAAATGTGAACTTTTTATCCAGTACCCTTTTTGGCTAATAGAAAAAACTATACAGTAAGCCCTGAAGCTCAAAGTCGGTTTCTTCTTTATGAGAATTGGGTCTATCCCATGAATTCACCTCTCTGATGTTGTGGTGGTGCATTTTCCAGATAAACTACGTTCTTCCGTGCTGTATAATGTGGCAAATATTTTTCAATGTACAACGACATTCTCCTAGCATTAGCATTAGCTGTTGCAATACTATTCGTTTCCACTTCCAATGGCGAATTTCTGCCTATGTGTCTTCGCATACTGTTATTGTTTTCAGAATTGTTATAATGTTGAACCCTATGTTTCTTCGAGAATTTCTTTGCTTTCTTCAACTGAGAATTGTGAACATATTTCTTGACTTTTCGAAAAAAAAATTCGGGTACTCCACAATATTCGTCTCAACTTTCTCAGTATCATTGATCTATGGGTCGCTTCTCGTTGGAGCCATTTTTTTAGGACATGATGGTGTAAAATAGAGGAAACAGAAAAATGGTCGTCTCACTCTCACGTTCGATACGTTACCTCATTTAGAATGCACACTCCATCGTATCATAACTTTGACAAATATCCATAGTCAGTGTGGAACTTTGTGGATCGGAGAAAATAAATATGTTGTGATTTCTTGAAAAATGAGAATCAAAACTTCCTATGTGTTTATACCATTCGTGTTTGTAACTGAGATTACTGCAGTTTCGTCCTACAAGGATGTTATTGAAATTGTTTGAAAATGTTTCAATTCTTATTTTCATGATGATCTTTTACCAGGCTACATCCATCAATATAATATGTAGATTTCAGTTTTGTATGAAGTATTCTCATTATTATTTCCATTTGTCCTCATTAATCTATGTGTATCTATGTGTCTGCAAGTGTTTTTAACATTGGTCCTTTATCATGATTCATTTAGTCGTTTCGATTTTATCCTATGTCCATTTGACTGACAGCGTAAATGGTAGGTTGATTAAATTCTGTGTCCCAAAGGAAATTATATCTGTCGATACGGAAAAACTTAATCGAATACTGAAAATATAAAAATATTCGGCGTTTAGTCAGTGATATTTGAAAATCAACCTTAATCACCAGTCGAATGAATTCAATGGAATATTTTCTGATTAGAATTTTGACAACCAAATTATTTTTAATGAATAGTTGAACATGTATCAGAAATTGAAGAAATTATATGAAAGAATAACGAATAGAAAGATGCTACAAACTGAATAGTTCAATTCTTGAATGATTTTAAAATTATTCCAAGAAAATGGTACATATTTTCAAGTCAGTGAGGGGAAAATTTTGTCACCTATTAGGCGACATAGTATCCGACAACATAGCAAACTATTATTTTCCAAAGCAGTTTTCAAAATTTTCTTTTGTGTGATACATGTTACAGAGTACCTGACGAATTGAATGGATGCTTGGAAAATCTGATTCAATTTATTTTCAGTCTCGGTTGTGTCTTCAGATTGTCTAAAAATACCACGATATGAAGAATAGTAAAATATTCAAAATGTTATGTGATGATGAATTCAAGGAGTGTTAGTCTGAGTTTTTTGTTTAGAAGATATGGAGAGGAAAATACTGCTGATCTCAATATTCGTCTAGGTCTCAATCCATGACAACGATTCATTGAAAAAAAAAGCCAATATATTGCTTTGCTGACAACAGAACACTCGTCTCTTCATTCCATGTGGACTTCAGGACATCGGCTACGGAGGCACATCTTCACCGGCAGCAAGAGTTTGCTTATCTTAATGAGGATCTAGAAGTGATTTCGAGGTAACCAGTTCAATTCAATGTCACAAAAACTCATGCATCAGTTTTCTAAGTATTGGGGGTTCAAATAGACACCAATATGTTTTGGAACTCCCACTGGAACTCCCACCACACTTGGTGATTACACCAAGAGCGGTACATATCAGAAATATTTTGAATAATAGCCTACATGATGCTTTCTGAGCAGTTGCTTGGCATGGCACTTGATATTCATTGATATTTATGATTTGAGTTCAAACGGATTACCAGTCAAGGTGGGACCTATGGGATCACTAGATGTGTAGTTGGAATTTTTGAGGGGTGAAGCTTCAATTCTTGTTAGTTCAAATTGAGATAGCTTACTTTAAAAACTGAGAGAATAATCTTTACAGATATATTGTTATAAGAAATTGCGGAATCAGGTAGAATCAAGTCCCTAAGAATATGTTGCATCCACGAATAATTTAATCAAAAGATCAGAGCTAAGTATTGAAGTCTTTTGGGAAAAAAATGTGGAAAAACTTCAAAAATAGGCAGAAAGTACGTCACTATAACAAAAACTTCATGAAAATGTGTAGACCATACACATACGTATTTTTGGGTACAAAATAATGATGAGACAAGTATGTCCAACAGCCCAAGTCTCTGCATACATCAATTCAGACAACCGTGATCTGTGAGTAGACCTGTTGAATTACCTAGGTGTTCCCTTGCTGTGGTCCAACAAGAGCTTGGTAATAAAATCCCAATGATGTAACTTTCCATTAGGATAAAATTCATCATCAAAAATGTGCAATCATAGCACGAATATTCGAATGGAAAGTATCAGTATTGTGTCGTCAGCGAAGTAAAATTTAGAACAAGCATTATCCATATGTAACACTAGAATAGGTAGTGAAGTTGTCCGAGGGAGCACCATTGTAGGACATATAGCGTTGGCAAACTCTAGACTTTTATTTTTTTGTTCACAGATTCCAATGAAGAGTTATATTCACACAGATTCCATTGAGTTGTTCTAGGAAAGTTGGACTCCCCTCAATTTTGATTTTTCCGAACTCCATTGAGATTTTCATTCAAACTCACGAGGCTGATAAAATCCAAATGAATTTTTGAATGGTTTCCTGAATTTAGCATGACTGCTGCTCGGAGAAGTATATATTTCGTACTTTGCTTCAATTTACAAGATACCATTTCGGTGTTCTCATCTCTATCTCGCAAACATCTCAACTAATTAGTGATTCCAACTGTATTCGAAGAGGTTATGATTTTGGATGAACATAAGTAATTGTCAAACGTTTTCTATTCTCAAACGCAAACTCATTATGCAAATATCGCCTCCGTTATCAACTCCTTTCAGCGGAGCTGTTTTCATAATTTCGTAGAATTATTTTTTTGTACGTACTTTGAAACCTATTTTGTTTGCTCCGTGTCTTTCATGACTTCAATTATTGATGATTATTCATTCTGGACTCGGGACTTGTGACTGACAACCTTCCTTGTGATTCCTAGGCTACTTTTTCTCTCCAAGACAATCACTTTTTCCAATCACCAAAATTGCAATACTCTTCTTGTCGCCGCGCATTTTACGAAAGTTACGAACCAGCAAAAGAAAGCGCCATTTCTTTAATGCCCCTCCCCCATCTTTTATTTTTTGAACGGGTCAACTCTAAAATTGAAGATAAGGAAATTAATGCATGAATATTTTATTTTGAAGTGGGGAAAAAATTGAATGTAATGGGGGTCTTGTGACTACGCAACCCTAGAATATGATATGAATATCTTCACCTACTACGAAATGGCGAAACATTAATTAATTTTCTCAAGACAACCACATTGATATCGATATTTCTAGAAATTTTCCTTTTTATTTGCCATATGGCAATTTCAACAACCTCATAGGGTTTGTTAAGTTTTTTCTTATTTATGAAAACGACAAAAAATGTCAGTACGACAATGAACATCATTGTTCAGTTAGAATATCCTCATTTACTTTTTTGTTTTACTAGTAGAAAGGTACCTCGTCAACAATTACTAAAATAGTCAATTCTCGTCCTTTGGAAAAAAATTGAAGATATTTTTATTTACGGTGCCATGGGTTACATTCACGAGACTGAAAGAATTCTCAATGAACGTTTTACGAATCGTCCTATTTCTAGAAAATACATGAGAATACGGTAGTCTACATAACGAAAAGCCCCTAGGTCATCCATCTATTCCGGAAAAACAGCAAGTGCAAATAATTGATGACATGGTAGTGAATTCTGAACAGCCCACTTATTCCGTCGCGAATGTTTGTGACTCCTTCCACTGTGTGACTCTGATTGAGGAACGTAATTTTGCAAAATCGTTACGAAAACAATTGCATAGTATCCTACCTATCTCCACAATATTTGTTTTAGTGACATTTCTTTAAACCACAATGGTCACAGACAAAATTGCCATTTTTGAAATGCACCAACCCTTTCCGGAAAACACATACCCAATATCTAGAAAAAATCAACGTTTGGGCAGGAATATTGAGAAACCATATTGTAGGTCCTCTATTTATTGATCAAAATTCAACAGGGAAACTGTATTTAAATATACTGGAAACTACTGTTGACCCTCTCACCACTGAAATCGTCGAAGCGAATCCTAATGAATTCGATATGGATATTGTATCCCAACAAGATGAAGCACCACCACATTACTCCATACAAGTAGGAAACTATATTTTTCCCGGTAGTTAGTTTGACCGTCGAGGTCCTATAGAATGGCTAGTCTGCTCGCCATATTTGACACCTTTTTATGGGGCTATTCAAAGTAAAAAGGTGTACGAAACTGAACCTGCTTCAATTTCAGATATACGGCAGAGAATAATAAATATTTATAGAGATATTGACTTTACTGGGTTCGAAAATATTCGGCGTGAGAAATCGGATAGGCTGTTCATATGTCAAGAAGTTCAAGGCAACCATTTCGATCGTCTTCTGATATGAACTGAAGCTTATTACCTCATATTTTGTAATACTTTTTGTAATAGTTGAAGATATTGGCATTATATTGTAGGGTTGTGAAGCATTTGTCGGGAGCTTCAAAGAGATGTGTCACAAGACCCTCCTCTCTATTCAAGTTGTTTCCCGGAAGGCGCTCAGTCTCTATCTTGGAAGTTTCATCTGTCATTTTTACTACACAATGAAGTTTTTATGTATCAATTTCATTATCTCAAATTTCATTGTTTTGAGTTGACCCGTTCAAAAAAAAGGGGGGGACATTAACGAAAAGCACTTTATATTGCAGAAATATCTCGTTAAAAATTATTTAACGACAAGGTAGTTTGAGTTATTGTCATTAGAGACCTCACTGGATATATAATATCTAAGTATTAAATAATAGTAGAGAAGATGGTTATGTGGTAAATTAGGACCTTAGTACGTTATACGTAGTGGGCTACTGAATTTTGCATTATAGGTCAGCAGTTAGGTGAAAATGAATGTGAAAAACATTTGTTCAGTTTTTCATGCTGTTCCAATAAAGACATATTATTATTATTATTATCATAACCAGTTTTCATCTTCCACATATGTTAATAACTTTCTATGATCAACCCAATCATGATGAAATTTGGAATTTCCGAGCGGAGTGTATGGATAAATGAGTTTGTATACAAATGACTAACTCACCAGAAGTCTGGACATGTGATTTTCAGCGTCCCATAAATTTTCAGTCTGAACATTGGAGAAATGTTGGTTCGAAAAGAAAAACGGTAAGGTAGATTGGCTTTTTTGATGAGTGATTCGAATATTCACGACACTGATCTGTATGTTGGATTACGTATCTGTTCACCGGTAGAAAAATCATACGGAGCAAGCACGTTGTTTACGAAAAAATAGTCTATCTCTTGATGTTACTTCTATTCTTTCTAATAAAACTATGTCAAAAAACATAATATATCGAGGTAGATTGAAACTGGAATAGCAATGGTAACAATAAACTGAAATCGGTTGAAACAAAATGTTTCGTTACTTTTTCATTGTTATCATCAACATCAATCGACAAGAGACGTAAGTAATAACCTTTTATTTCACATTCAAATATATAGGGCTTCAAAAAACTATTAGTTTCATGGAACTGTTATCAATTATTCTTTGAGTTTCAGCTTATTCCCTTTTAGTTATGTTCTTCAAGAGGAATGAATACTAATGCAGCCATAACCTTTGCACATATTTTTGTTGAAAGACGAATAAGCAGTATTGTTTACATTGATATTCAATCTGCTATGAACATGAGCTTCACTATAAAAATACAAAGCAATAAGTGAATTTTCATTAAATAATTAATATTTTCATACAATTCATAATTGTATGTCGAAAGAAATAGACGTCTACTCATTGTTTCAAGCATTATAAATCAGATTGTAGCATCAAAAGTGAAACATGCAAATCAAACTAATTTCGGGCGACGCTCTCGGTCTGGGAAAACATCCATTATTTTATCACCTTTGTTCCACATTGACTCACCTCGCGTGAAAGCCAGACAAAAGGTTTTGTATCGGAGATGATAAATATCCATAATGAGAGTGCTCACAAAATAATGAAGTCATAGTGTTGAAATATCACCACAGGCATAGATAAATATTGATGTCACCATGTGAAAGAAGGTGTAATATAAATAAACATAAAAAATATGTTCATGATTTACCTTCAGATTTCTTTGGTATTACCAGATATATTAATTTTCTAATGTGTTTTTTTCATAGTTCCATTTTCACTTCTCACCATGACTTCTTAGACTTTCTTCATAATGAAGAAAAGGAAATTGAAACTTTCTATGTTTTTTACCACTTGTAACTAATGTTATTGCAGTTTCGTCCTATAAGGACATTTTTAAACTTAACAATATTAACAATATATTAACAATGGTTTATTAGACTATCCTTTATATATCACCCCTATAGATAATAATATAGGTACTCGGCTTGATGAGTACCTGAATTTACAATTCAAAATGCGGTTTTCAAATTAGCACATCCGCAGTCTATCGGAGATCTAGATCATCCTCATTAATGTTTTGAAATGTATTTAATTCGCTTAGAAGTAAATTAGTCCCTGATTCAGTAGAATTGATTGCTACAGAAATCACTTTTTAAAGCAATGATATCTCAATAAAGCTATTAAATTGGCACCATTATACATATACAGGCAATGAAAGAACTCTGCCAGGCCAAATGCCAGATCATTTTGTGAACTATTATTTGTTTAATTTTTTGAGTGAAGATGCTTTCGAAAAGTAAAATGATTCATGAAATTAAATGATGGAACTTCGAAATATTTTCAAAATCAGGCAGGGTAATTTTTGCATAGAGGTTGAAGTTGTTCTTTGTTATTTTTCAAAATGATTGTTTAAATTTCACTGAGATTGTTGAGGTCTCTTGTTCTGCATCATTCATCTCAGTCATTTCTAGGAATGATATTTTGGGAGGATTCCCAGTATGTAAAATTTTAGTATTATCATTATCCATATCATGGTCGTATACTGAGTAACATGTTCTGCCAGGGCACATCATTCAATATTTTTCCTAGAATCACTTTAATGAGAAATAAAATTACTATCCAATGTTCTAGATGTCTGACCAATATATGCTTTTTCATAAATTTGACAAGAAATTTTGTAAATAAAATTTCATTCATTTTTGTTTTCTACATAACTTTCATTTTCACTATGTGAATTTCATAAGGTTATAATATCATTTTCAACAATTTTGCTGTTATAATTTTTCAATACATTAATTGACTTAGTTGTGAGTTCATGAATATGAGGTAGGAATCAGAATGTTACCATGTTTTGTGCTGAATAATAGTTTGTTGAATAAATGGATGGGTCTTTTATTAAGCGCATCCAATCTTTGATTTTTTGATTGATTCGGCCGTTACTTGATGAAGATCCATAGTGTTTGTTTGAAGGTGGTTGTTGACAATGTTTTGTGGTGTATTTCATCAGTTCGGACTTCCATTGTCTACTGATGAAATAAGATCCATAGTAATTTCAAAAACTACATCTCACGATTTGATCTACACAACAAAGTTCATGGAGATCAAATCGTGATGTGTAGTTTTTGAAATTCCTATCTTTGAATTTAAATAAAACTAAGTGTGTGGGAGATACTGTCGGAATTTTTCACCCATTTGAGAAACCTATGATATCATTATGTGGGAGGAGCTCATCTCAAACTTTCAATTTTCCATGACTCTTTTGCATAAATTAGGCTGAATTTGACCGATGGCATGGGTTACGTTGGCTTTGAGGACTGAAAATTGTCGAATTTGAGACGATACTGATCCACGTGAGCTGTAACCAAAAGAAAAGTCACTCTTTAGTGTATATTTTCAGCTGGCGGCATTATCGGTTCATATTTATCTGAGAACGATGTTGGCCAGGCCATCACTGTCAACGGCGAGCACTATAGGTTGATGATTACCAACATATTATGGCCTGAATTCCATGATTTGGACACCAACGACATGTGGTTTCAACAAGAAAGCGCTACGTACCACACAGCTCATGTCACATTAGATATTCTGCACTAGCAATTCGAGGCCATGGTGGAGGTGACGTTAACTGACCACCGAGACCGTGCAATTTGGCCCCGTTAGACTTTTCTCAAGTTGCAGAGTCGGTCAAGTCAAGAATATGAATCATGTCGAGGACTGTGAGGCGTTAGGGTGACAAGAAATGATACGTCGTTAGCGATACACCACCCAAGTTGAGGTGAAGAGTTAAAACGTATAGAGAACTATGTGGCATTAGTTAGTAGATAATAAAATAAATGAAAAAAAAATCATGTTGATCAATTTCATTGAAAAAGAAAGATGATAATGATTTAAATAATGTATTGAAAGCTGAAAAATTATTCGGAAGGTGCTAGGTAACAGTTATCACATCACTCATCTCTTTTTTTATCAAAACCGTTAAATTAATTTTTTAATATTGCGATTCGAAAACTGCTTTTCATTGGAAGTTTCAGGCGATAATTGCATGAAGGTAATCAATATATTAATGACTTCATGGTTTTGTTCATCCATCATTAAATTTTCCATAATTTATGTTATAAGTTATATTTCAAATGTATTTTTTAAATTTCACGACTACTTGTAATTTATATTTGTTGAGTAACACTATCACAGTATTTCAGAATGATCTGCCATCCTCTAGAGAATAGAAAGAGAGAGAGTGAGAGTTATAGTATTCATAATACTTATACAGTGTGTAAAAGCTTATTGGAATAAATTCATTATGTTGGTTACGGTACATATTTTAACGAAATCATGAAACATGTCAAATATTTTATTATAATTTGACATACTCAAACGAAAAAATGCTACCCCTACCTTCAACCCCCGTTGAATGACAGGTAACACCCCCACTTTTTTAAATGGGAAGTATAAGCTTGTGATATATCGTTTGAAAGGCATCTTCATTCTCTATTGAAAAATTTTATGGTTATCAGGTTCATTGCAATAATTGACATAATTGCAATATACTCTAAACTTATTTCATGTTGAGGTATTGATGATGAGAAAGTAAGCAAATACCTTAGCAATGTTCTTTTTTATGTGGTATCCTTCAAAATACTATAAATAATTTCCATGCAACGTTAGTTCAAAACGCCTTGTCAACTTGTTTTGTATGTTACAACATTAGTTATCAGTATTTTAATTTAAGTTCAAAGTTCGTTAACTTAAAATCTGGCCAATGAAATGCACCTGTTATGGAGATGAAACCCGATCACCACAGGAAAGTAGCTCGCCTATGTGATGAGAAATTTCCTATTTCATCAGTTCGGACTTCTATTATCTGATATAGTATAAATTGATTTGAAAACCCTGAAACAAACAATCGAAAGATTAATAAGATTGACCAAAAATAACAATTTTATTATTAAAAAAACTGAAATTACAAAAAAATAACATACAAGTAACAATCAAACAAATAAAAAGTTGAAATATTAATAAAAGCTGAAGAATGAAAATTTTAAAATATCATTAACAAAAAATGAGAAATAAAAATTAAAAAATCTCAAACCAAGTAATGTCACGACGTTTCGATTTCAGTAGTTTGAAATCTTTCAATTTCCAATTTTCATTTTTTGTTATTGCTATTTTTTGATTTTTATTTTTCAGCTTTCATTAATATTTAAATTTTTCATTTGTTTGATTCTTGCTTGCATGTTATTTCTTTGTAATTTCAGTTTTTCGTTTATAAAAATTGTTATTTTCGTTCAATCTCATTAATTTTTTGATTAAATCTTTTTTAATTGTTACTTTCATGGTTTTTCGAATCAATTTATATTATATTAGACAATGGAAGTCAGAACTGATGAAATACACCACGAAACATTGTCTACCACCTTCAAACAAACGAGAAATTTTCTAATCTATCGCCTATATCTCAAGGAACAATTAGTAGAATAGAGAAGCAGTTTCGCGAGCTTGGTCATGTGGGGCAGATGAAAATAGTAGCTGACAATACAATGAGTGATGAACTCAAATTAGATGTGATGCTTGAGTTTGGGGAAAACCCACATACATCGAGTAGACAATCAATGTTAACCATACATCGATAGTAAACATAATAATAATATTGATAAAAATACTTTATTTTATTAAAGATAATTGATACATGTGTAGAATTTGTCATAAAATAAAACTAAAAACTAAGACTAAAACTCTTCCAAGGAATAAAATCCACTATTCAACGGGTACTTCTGAAGACATTGTTTGAATGCTTTCAGTCTTATGATTTAATGATTTAATTTCGGGGGGAAGTTTATTGCCCAGTTACATTGGGTGATCTATATAAAAGATTAGTTGTTGAAAATGGCACATGTACATCATTTCGCTGTCTTGTATTAACATTGTGAACTTTGTTTATTAGTTTTGGAAGACTTTGAATTACTAAATACCAAAACACATACTTCAAATTTGTACAAATACGGCAAGGTTAAGATTTGACAGGTTTAGAAAAAATTCTACAACTAGATGTACGAGAGACACCAGCAATACAACGAATCAATTTTTTTGCGATATGAACACATCATTAAACCAAGTCGATGACCCTCAAAAACATATTCCGTATTTTAGTTGGGATTCGACCTGTGCATAATATAACATTACACACATATTACACACGATACATTTTCCAAAACTTCATTATTAACATTCACCTGAACGGTAGGCACTTGTTTTTGTTGTGAAAATGTATTGACTGAGTTTTTTCTGCATTTAGATGCAATGAATTCATACAGAACCAGTCATAGAGGTTAGAAAGAACTTCATTACACCTTTTTTTTTAGAGAATGATTAGATTGTTTGGAAATAAGCACGGACGTATCGTCCGCATATAATGTGAGATGTATGGATGGGCTCACTTTAACGATATCATTTACATATATCAGAAACAATATTGGGCCCATTACTGACACCTGAGAAACATCTACACTGATGTCAAGATAATTCGAATTACAGGTGGTCACCGTTTTCTCAGTTACTCCTGAGAGACTAAAGTACTGGCGACGTGCGTGCAGATAAGATTTTATTCGTTTGTTTGAAGGTGGTTGTTGACAATGTTTTGTGGTGTATTTCATCAGTTCGGACTTCCATTG
>WOGN01002424.1:0-16781 GCA_015342105.1 Leptinotarsa texana
GCTCAAACAACTACATTTTGAGCACCCAAATCATCGATTTGATGAGTCATCCGCCGTATAGTCCTGACTTGGCACCGAATGACTTCTTTTTATTTCCGCACGTTAAAAACAAAGTGAGAGGTCAACGTTTTTTCGACACCTGAAGAAGCGGTTGCTGCATTCGAAATGCATGTTTTCTAGATACTTTAATCAGAGTGGCAAAAGCGCTTCGACAATTGGTTCAAACGCATGCAAAAGTGTATAGATCTTCATGGGGAATATTTTGAAAAACAATAAAGTGATTTTTGATGATTAATTTTTGTTTTTGTTCTCTAATCCCGAAATATAAAAGGCAATTCTCGTATAACCAAACGACCTACTTTATCTTTTATGTATTTATTTTAGTATACATTATGTAACACAACTAATATCAGTCTGTAACAGCCACGACACAAGCCTAGCTTAGGCGGCTACAGATTGTCTTATACATGGTTCTATGATAGGATTATTAATGATAATTTGAATTGTAAATCGCAGGGGAATCAAATTATATGACTGAATGATTGAATGACATGAAATGAATAAATTACTTACCCACTTACTATACACTTATTGTGTTTTACGTTTTTCAAAACATTCCCTGAATTATTACAGTTGGAAATTAAAACTTATTCAATTCAAGAGCGGATATATATGCTTTTAGCGATTGGTGAGTGTTTAGAGAATTGTCTGTTGGCGTCGAGGGTGTATGCCCGAAAATATTCAGACCGGAATCATCCAAACAAGTTGGATTTCAAAAGATTGCTACATGAACTTCCTCACGTTGTGGTCTAGATGATTCGTATCATAAATTCTTGCAGCAGACTTAGCACATTCATTATTTCGATATGTTGCAACAATTTCTATCCTTTCTTCAGTAGAATAAATTATAAACAAATCATAAACAGTGAACAAGAATGACTGAATAATAATTCGTGCAGAAGTAATAGTGGCCAACTATTTACTTTTTGTTCTGCAACAACTAGATTCAACAAAAACTACCAGTGCAGAAAAAACTAACAGTGTCGTCCATGTCAAAACGTTTACTACCTATTAAATAAATTATACAAATCTAGAAGACCTGCGACAGAGAATTGATCGAGAATGCCGATTTCTGACTTCGGACATCTTCAATAATGTAAGAAACGCTTTCGAAAGTAGACTGTATTATTGTATGAAACTAGATGGATGTCATTTTGAACACTTCATCCATTGATTGTGTTGCCATTGATATAACTTTTGTTGATTTTCGCAATAAAATGAGCGACAGCGAATTTTCTGTTTTTTATTAAATAAAACGTTCAACATTAAATTTCTCAAAAACGAATGAACAAATTTCGAAAGAAAAAAATTACAAAAGTAATAGAGGGATAAAATACCTTTCAACTGATGTATCACTCGACCCCCCATGCCGTTGAAAAAAATAGTGGGGTAGTTGCTGACCGCAGGGAGGGTGAGGTTTCGGGTATGATTTCCATATCATAATTAGTCCCTCTAGAAATAAAAATTGACCTATTCCTTCTGACCTATTCCTATTCCGATTCTGACTTACAAGGGGGTCAAGTTTTCATTGGAACGCCCTGTATAATGACATAATTTCAATTAACATGTATTTGCCATTTTTGATATGAATAGGAGTAAGGTAGAGGATTTTGTATCAAGCTCCAACAACAGATTTGTAAATATAAAATTCTCGTATGAAATTGAAAATAACGAATAGCTACCATTCTTTTTGGTACTAGTTATCAAAAATATAGATTAACCAGCTGTCGCACCGCTACGAACCACAACCATTAGAAGTCGAAACTTGTGCGAGCTAAGGACTAACGAGGCCTTACC
Organism: Leptinotarsa texana; assembly: GCA_015342105.1. NCBI lineage: Eukaryota > Metazoa > Arthropoda > Insecta > Coleoptera > Chrysomelidae > Leptinotarsa > Leptinotarsa texana. Next base: position 1,858 of record WOGN01002424.1, read on the forward strand.
ATTTGACGTGTGATTCCTAACCCGGGTTGGAAGATACCGAGTGAAAATAGATTGTTCAGGCTGCGGCTTGAATCACCGATTAACATGGGGGCGAATGAGTTCCTATCATTGCCCACAACAAAAAATTGCGGGACCACAATTTCTTGTTTATAGACTGCTGACATTTTCCTTGAGCAAAGAAAGGTATGAGATTTAGGAAAAAATTGTTAGTGAGATAGCTGAAAGTAACGAATATTCATCAAACATAGTGGATGAAGGAATTAGAAACCAATAATTTAAGGAATATCTTCATGATGCCTCGATTTTTCGAAAAGAAGATTATTCAAAATTTATAGTGCTTCCATATGAACTCAAAATACTCTAATAGTTTGGTCCGAACATTCACAAAATGAATGTTGCAGTGGCTTTCAAAACGGAAAGTACACTTTAACAAGTGTTGGGCAGTCGGAAAGACAAGATATTGGAAAAAAAAGTCTGGGATTTACGAAATAAGCTGCGAGGACTGTGATTGGAAATACGTTGGTGAAACCAAACGCCTATATTAGCTCGCTACGAGGAACATGTTTTGCATATTCGGTTTCATACACCGGAAAAATCTAGTGTCGCTCAACATGCCATTGAGAACGACCACAGAATAAGTGAGTAATGTTTAAAATTGTGGAGACTTGTACATGACAACAGGTTTATAAATTCCTTCGAAAACTTGGAAATCGAAAAGTATGGAATGAGTTATATGAATAACGACAAAGGCGCTATTTAGAACAGACCTTTGTTTGTTCTTATACGTAACAATTCTGAATAAAAAACAGGTAAATAGAAAAGTAAAAATGTAGGGGATAGTCACTAACATAAAGGTAGTTTAGCATAGGAACCATAACAGGTAGTAGTTAGGTATTATTAACTGTTAGTAGTATGTACTACATACAGGTAGTAGTTAGGCCTCTAGCATATGAAAACATTTAGTCACAATGATATCCTGAGTACGATCACTTGGTAAGCGAAACGCGCGTTGAGAGGCAGTATTTTTGTTCTGGTGTTGGGAAAGTGTTTTCGAAAGATTGTTTCATATTTATGATGCACTGTTTGGAACTTTTGGTGTAGTAATGAATATTACTGGAGTTTTTCCCCAACTCCAAATCGTTATTTTTAACACCTCGACAAGTATTTCGATCACCAAGTGATCATCTTCAAAGAGAAAAATCAAATATTCCTCTTTGAAGATGATTACTTGGTGATCGAAACATGTGTTGTAACTATTTGGTGTTGGGAAAAAACTCCACTAATATTCATTGTTTCATATATGTTTTAACTTGATATGAACCACTCTGCAATGCGACGTTTTATTTATTAGATTTCATCATCAACTTCATTTGTTCAAATACGGATCATCACGAGATGCTTTTATGAACTTTCAAAATTACTATTTTTGGGCCGACGAGAATTCCCATGTAATTATAGAAAGTTATTTTCAGCAACAATTTTTGCTAAAAGTTTGGTAGGAATGTTTGGTGACTACCTAATCGGTTCATTTTTTCTACCAGCAAGATTTACAGGTACTTGCAAGAGGCAACATGTGGTTTATATGCGACAAAGCTCCAGCTCATTTTAGTGTTCTCGCTCGTCAGCATCTCGACATCACCTGGAATGAACGTGCAGGATCTCAAAATTAACCAGCTTGCAGTCCTCTCATATGAATCCACTAGATTTCTATTTACAGGGTCATCTGAAGACTTTTGTTTATAAAACTCCTGTACTAGATGTGAATGACTTGAGAAATCGAATAAATGACAATGTCATAAAGAGTACTCCACGTATTGCCTATCGAGACAGACAATCAATGACAAATCGATTGCAATCGTGTATTGTATCAGAAGGTGGAAATTTTGCTCATTTACTTTATGGACAAAAAATTTGGCTTTTCAGTTGCCTAATCATAAAACTACAAAAAAAGGCAGTGACGTCCACTGAAACTCCAATGGATGAATAGGCGCCTCGCTTATTTAGCGCTTTAAATAACTGTAACAAAGTTCAATCAAATCGGTGTAAGGATTTTTATGATATTTTATAAATACTTGTGTTTTTGAAACCTCAACGCTCTATATCTCAGAAACGAAACAACTCCGGACAAGGGTATTTCTCATCAAATTGCGAAATTTAATTCCCAAATCGTTGGTGCCGAATTATATGCATTAACTACGCAAGTTTTTTTTTCATTTAATTCATGCTGTCTAATACTACTTTTGTTTAAAAAGAGAACATTTCCACTTAAGAAAAAAAAGATGTGGCCACTTCGTTACCGTGAAAGTCATTCCCTCACCTTGTCCCTTAGTACAAAAATATTACTAAAATGCCTGTTCAACTGAAATAAATCAAAATTTCTTTTTACTGAAGTATTGCAATAAATTTGAGAGATGTGTGTTATTCTTCTATGTCAAAACTTTCATTTTACAATGACGACTTTATAAAAAAGATAATTCGATTTTAAATATGTCCCACCAAATAAAATCATTCCCTCACCGTATAACGAATATTCGATTTCTGAACGTATCGAACGATATTTTTATACGTAACCCTATGAAATTAGTACCTGGCAACACTCTCAAATGTTTCAAAATGGCGATTTCTTCTAAACTATAGGTGAGTTAGTGCAATACAATATTACGTTGAAAATAGTTGAGAGTTACATTTATGACGATCATTACCTCACGTTACATATACATATTAGGTATTTTAGTATATATGTATATTATTTGGTGTTTGTATGCGTTTTCGGGAGTAATATCAATATTCGAAACGTAAACAACAAATTAAGGTTATGATCGGCATTCTTGTAGCTTCGGTTAAAATTCGCATTTCCTCATGGTCATTCCCTCACTACATTTAGGGGTGAGGGAATGACGGTTGGATGAGGGAATGATTTATAATGTATTCTATATTTCTTTTATATTTTATTCATTTCTAGCAACTGGTATTATATGGTATTTGATTAAAACCAGGTACAAATATATGGGAGCAAAATGACACGGCCAATGAAGTTGAGTGCTGCAGAAAAAAAATTAAAAAATAAGAGTATGATAGAAAAAGGCGAGAAAAAATAATACCCAATCTTTGGAAAAACTACGGGAAAAGGAAAGATAAAAGTATTTAAAGAAAAAAGATAAGGGTCAGGTGAAATAAGTTATACATATGACTGCTAGAGAACTTAGACAAAAACGAAAACAATGAAAAGAAAATAGTAAAGTGTATGGAAATGAAAAAGCTAAAATATACAAACATTTACAAAGAGTACTTGATAATATACTCCCACAAAGTCCAGCATCAGATATGCTGCAAAGTAGATAAGATGTAGCTGTTCGAAATAGACGACAGATGCGAAGACGCCGAGCTATTTTGTAAGCAAAAATTGTAAATTTGGAAAAAAATTGAAGAATGCAGTGAAATTAACTGAGAACTACAAGAATAGGCATTTGAGACTGAAAACAATAAAAAATGACCCAGAATCGCCTAAAACTGAAGTGAATTTGCTCCTAAATAATATAAAAGTTCCTGAGATTGTGAAGTAAAAATTACTTTTCAGCGAAGCGTTAACAAGAGACCTAGAGACAAGTTTCGATGGTCTTGGAAAGGAATATTAAAAAAAGAGAAAGTATTACGAAATGTTGAAATTCAAATCACTGCAGAAATACGAGTTACCTCATGAATCCAATCCTTTTTTACAAAAATTATACTTCCAAAACACAAAAACCTCAAAAACCTCGCAAAATAAGCGCTAAAATGCTGAGTGTCAAAGACGATGTAGTTAAATTTTTGGAGAAAGATGAAAATTCAAGAATGTGCCCGGGTAAAAAAGACTATTTAAAATCCAACGAAAGTAAAACACAATAAAAGCGTGTTTTATATGATACACTGCATCATATACACCAAAAGTTTCTAAACACAGTTAATTATAAGTTTATCAACCTTCTGCAGATTCAGACCTTATTGGATTACTTGGCAAAATGTTAATGAATGAAATACTTGCCAATGCATACAGCATGCTAACATTTAACTGATGATATCAAAATTGCATGAAGTCAAAGCTTTGAAATTTCGTAGCTTAACTTCAGCTTTAGCGACTATAACCTGCGATGTGCATTCCAGAAAATGTCTATTCTGAGAATGTTCAGTCTGCGAAGAACGTTCCTTAGAATACTACTCACCAATGCCTATCGACAATGGATTTATGAAGTCACTTCATTTGAAAAGGACGAAAAAAAAGTCCGTTCGTAAATCCACGAAAAAAGATTATAAGGTCAAATTGAAACACTTGTTCAAGCTCTGGAAGCAGCATTACCGCTTTTTTATACACATGTTGGCACTATAGCATATCAATATCAAGCTATTCAAAATATAAAGAAAAATTTGACAGTAAATGACATTCAGATTCATGTAGATTACAGTGAAAATTATTGCTGGAAGTAAAATGAGGAAATACAAGCTGTTCAGTTTGGTGGAGGAAGGCAGCAGATAACGATGCATATAGGAGTACTTTACTTGCACAATGATAATGCAATCAAACCCGTATCTCATCAGTTCGGACTTCCATTGTCTAATCTAATATAAATTGATTTGAAAATCCTGAAAAAACAATTACAAAATTAATAAGATTACCCGAAAATAACAATTTTATTAAACAAAAACTGAATTTACAATAAATTATCATACAAGCTACAACCAAATAAATAAAATTAAAATATTAATAAAAGTTGAAAAATAAAGATTAAAAATTATTATTAGCGAAAATGAAAAACAAATTGAAAAAATTAAAGAGGTTTCAAACCAAGTTATGTCACGACGTTTCGATCGTTAGTATCCACAATCGTCTTCGGGTGGATACTAACAATCGAATAATAAATATAGATAATTATAATCACGAACTATCTCTACCGTCTTCTTCGCGCATTCAAGATCACCCTGGAATATTCAAGGAAAACAATACAATTGGTTTGGAAAAAGATAGAACTACTGTTGTCTCAGACACTGATAAAATTGCTACCACTGGAGATCATGTTTTGATTAAATGGGGCATGGCGAAGTATCCTGGAGAAGTTTTATCTGTATTTGAAGATGGTTTAATGGTTAGGTGCATCAAGCAAGGTTCAAAATTCTGGAGATGGCTTACTATTAAAGATGAGCGATTATATAGCTGGGAAGACGTGAAACAGAAAATAAAGACGCCAAAGTTAGTTAAGAAGGGGAATTATGTTATAACAGAGATAGATGAAAGTGATGTGAAAATGTTAAAAATAAATACTTATAAGTTCAAAGACAGAAGAAACATTTATTACCTTTCTAATTGTATATTTGTTAATTTTTTGAGTTAATTATATTGACTATAAGTACAAAATTTTTTAGGTGCTTTTCTTGAAAATGTGATATATCTGTTTTTGATTTCATAAGAATTACATAATTTTGGTTATTATTCTTTGTTTTTCATTTTGAAATAATAAGTTATTCCCTCACCCAGTTAATTATTCCTTCATTTTTATTTTTCTTTAATATTTCAACAATAAAAAGAAAATTCCATTAAAAAAAGAAATTTTAATAATATCTGGAATTTTGAAATTCCGTAAGAAATGCCCGTATTCATTGGGAATTTATTTCTTAAAATGACACCTTGTATATTCTAATACTGACATATGTGCAATATTCATCAAATTTTGCATCATATAAATACTTGTGAATTCACTGCAGAATGCAAAAATTTTAACTGTTATCATTATCGACGTTTTCAAGTTAGGGGCCTTTATTGTCATCGCGTCACTATGTTACGTGTTATTTTTCACTATTCGATATTCGGGTGTAGTTTATCTTGCCACTATATAATCATGTATTTTTTTAACTTTTTGGTATTCTGGTGTAGTTCACGTTCAACTTATTAGTACTGAACAATTAATGTACATGTGATGCACTGTTTGGAACCTTTGCTGTAGTGATGAATATTACTGGAGTTTTTTTCCCGACACCAAACCGTGTAATATTCTGAACAATCAAAATTTCAAGCCGTAGAAAATAATAAATAATAATAATAATAATAACGATCCTCAAGAGAGGTGACCTCAGTGAGGAGCTTTCCTTTCTCAACAAAAGCTAACATAAAATCCACCAAAACCACTTTTTGTGGTACAAAAATCTCTGATTTATAAATTCATATTCTTCGTTACATATATCGCTCAGACACTGTTAATACAGATCTTCAAAATCTCGAAACCACTAACAAACAATAAGTTAGAGAAATAGTAGTTGTCAAGTGAAATTTGTATTTTCTTTATTTTCATTACTTTCATCCAAAAAGTTTTAGAATTCAAAAGTTCCAAAATTGTTTGTTTTCTGTAAACTGAAGGCTGAAAGTTGAAACGGAAACTGAAGAATCACCTGATTGAATTTTTTAGTATGAACTTTTGTCAATGACACGTTTCTTCAATTCGGGAATGTTTTCACCTTTCTAAAGATTTTTGATAGATGCACTTTTTCCTTGGTTAAACTCACTCTACATTTTTCCACATTCCACAAGTTATCTTTATACCAAGAATCCTCTCGAAAATAGAAACACTATATTTCACGTACTAGAATCATCGATGCTTGTCTAAGTAAACCATATTTTATACATATCACAACCATGGTATGTTAAAGTAGCTTTCAACTTTCAACATAAATGTATAAAACGAATCGAATTGAAACACTCACCAAAAACAGGATCAGAAGATATATCTTTGACATCGTGATCAATTATGAATATGCACTTGCTTTGACTCCTCTTAATAAAGATGATACGCAAATCCGTATAACCCAAATCGTATTCTTTCGAACAGTATATATGCTTGGATTAAGATTAGCGTTTATTATGCCGCGAATAATCAACTATTAATTAGTATTTTGAAGAACCATAAAGTAATAAGACTTAGACTTCAATTCGCAAAATGTTTATTGATGGGTGAGCCGTATCCAGGCAAAATGTATTGCGATGATGAGACTTTCAATTCGACTTTGTGGCCAGAAGACATTTTCTGATTACATCACGCATATCCATCATGTAGTTTGAAAAATAAGAATACTTAAATTCACGAATTTGAAGAAAAAGTTACCATGTTTCCAAAGAAAAATATTCATTGTCATGTTCCTCCAGCTCGTTGCATCTTCGACGAAAGAAATAAAGATTTTGATAAAAAATCAGCTTGGAATAACAGAAAGTAAGAAAAATTCAATGCTACGAAAACAAATGCATCACTGAACAGCAGAGAAAGGAAAATAAAATATTGAGAAAGCATTTATACAATATTGGTCCCACCCGGCATCGCCGGTGAGATACCATCGCAACGGCTTAGGCAGCGTGAATTTGCTTTCGGGTTAACGTTTTGTTGGTGTGTCGCTGTTTTCGGTTTCAAGGTGGGAGCTGATTCAAGGGCATTATCCCTGAGATGTTATTCGAAAACCACTATTTCTGACAGTCAGCAGGGTCTTCCTAACATCAGTCCCCAGGGCTAAGTGGCCCACTAGCAACTCACATTCGAATTCTGCAACACACAGGACTCAACTCAAATATAAACACAGTGCATCAACATCTAAGTGCAATAAAATAGTTCTCATATTTTTGCACTCATAGAAACCAAAGTCTGTGCTTCAAAAAACTCCGTTAATTTTCTATATGCCGGCTATAATTTTCACTCTCGATTCAGAAGTTACTTTGGAATATCTCTTTTTATCAGAAGCGATCTCCCATGTCAACGAGAGGAAATGCTAGAACCCTGAAAATGTTATGTGTATCCACAAAATCGACTGATTCATATTTTATAATATCGATGACGAACAAGGTCCCGAAGCTGAGTCTTTTGCAATAAGAAGCAGACTTTAGGTTAGGTTAGATCCAAAGTGAGTCTATTCGACCCTCCATCGCAACCCGCAAAGGTTTATTGTGGCTCTCACCTATTCTCATTCGGCCAAACAAATCCAGCTTCTTAACGAAGCCGATTAGTTTGTATGGTGAGTGATCTTTCAGGTACGGCTCTGCCGAACTCTAAAAACCTGATTCGGTCCTCAGCGGGGCAGGCACAAAGTATATGCTCTGTTAATGAAGTAGTCGGATAGTCAAGTTGCAAGATTCACACCCTTGATACACGACACGACAACCTTCCCATATGAGGGTTTTTGCACGTCAGCTACACTTGACTATGCCTTAGATTCAGCCGAGCAGGACTTTTTCGGCTCTAGTTTTGGTGAGACCTCACTTGAGCCCAAATATTTGCTAAACTTCTTATGGGGGGGTTAGTTTCCCCACCTGAGACAGATTCTGCGTACACCGCAGCTCTCGCTCCTGAACTAAATTCACAGGGAGGTCAATTGGAGTCGTAAACTCGTCATCCATCTCCTCTGCAGACTCGCTTCTGAACTAAATTTACAGAGAGGTCCATTGGAATCGTAAACTCGACATCCACCTCCTCTGTAGACTCGCTCCTGAACTAAATTCACAGGGTGGTCAGTTGGAGTCGTAAACTCGACATCCATCTCCTCTGAAGACTCGCTCCTGGATTAAATTTTACAGGAAGATCAGTTGGAGTCGTAAACTCGACATTCATCTTCTCTGCAGACTCGCTTCTGATCTAAGTTTATAGGGAGGTCAGTTGGAGTCGTTAACTCGACATCCATCACCTCTATAGACTCAGCGTCAGAAAGAATGTTTACTCTGTCCATAAAGGTACCACAAGTAGCTAGGGCAAGAAATTCAATCACGGCAGAGGCCTGCATTACCGTGACTAGGCGATGCTACGACGAGAGGGCGCCCGGTATCTCGAAAGTTCCGTAGAGACAGCTGATAGGCTCAGTCTCATTCATCCTCTCGGCACGGATACACACACCTTAGGATTAAGCCATCGTTTCAGTTAAGCGGGGCTACATAGAAGCAGGCATCCGATGGCCGGTTTGCTCAACCTCCACATCCCAAGTCAATGCACTCGCCGAAAACAGCATGCACAGTGGTTCAGGCAGTGAAAGATGAAGAAGGACAGTCATCTCGCTAAGCAGCGGACTTTCTCAGATTATAAATGAGCCCACCAGGATTCCTGACCGTGATGGAGAATATGTTTTTATATCCATTGGAATCCATTGGGATCTTCTGATCACAAACTCATTTCAGTAGTGAGTGAATTACTAATGAATGTTAGAAAACAATCTAAGCTGCGCAAAGTTTGGCATTACAGATCTGCCGAGTGGGAGGATTTTCAAGACTCTTTCTGGAATTTTTCCTGGCTAGATGTTTGTTTTCGCTCTAAAGATCCATCAACTTGTACTTCTGAAGTCACGAAAGTTATTATATCATTCATGGATGTATTATTCCTTTTTCAATGAAACAACCTTCTAACTGCAAACCTTGGTTCAACAAAAATTGCGAGCAAGCTGTCGCTTCCAAAAATCTCGCCTATCAGAAAGTAGCGCAAAAATCCCAGTGCCGAAAATCGAACTAGGTTTGTTAATGCTCGCAACAGCTGCAAACTCAGGATAAATGAAAGCAAAGAACTTCACAATCAGAGAATTAGGGATAAACTGCTTGTCAATCCCAACGGGTCTAGATCCTTCTGATCTCAGATCATTTAAAAAGGACAAATATAACAATTGCCTCATTAGGAGCGATAAACTTTATCTAAATAATTAAATTTTTACCCCTTTGAATCTCGAAAACTTGGAAAACGAAAGTAAATCTGACAATCAAATAAAATCACAGAGTGACCAAGGCACACCACGAGTTCCTGAATTCATACATTCGGCTCTAAACACCCAGAAAGATCATCAGAGAAAAAATGTTCCTTCGCCAGCTCGAATAACTCAAACTAAAACGTTTGACTATCCTGATAAGCTCTAAAGAGCACTCCGAAAACAACTATTGGCAAGAAAAATAGTAAGGATATATTAGGTACGAGATGAACGAGTTATACTCAGGAATTCTGCCAAATTGTGGATTTTTTTCTACATTTTTTCTCATATTATTATATTACATTCACTAACCATCCCAACTATGTTTCTGCTTAAAATATGTTGGTCCGTTAACTAGCTGTCGCTCCAAAACCAAAAATGTTTCAGTCTTAATGATCTACTAAACAGATCAAACATGAGACTCGATATAATACCTACATACAAACATACGAAGCATTTCGAAACTAAACTTTCGAACTGAAAATAATCTCGAGTGAAATAGCAACTGAATTTGATTTCATAGTATTAATAGAAACTTGGCTCATCCAAGATTTTTCACCTCATTGTTTTAGAGGATATGACCTCATCTAAATCAAAATGATGTTTATTTACTCGAAACATGGTATCGATTTCCAATATAACATCTATACTAGTATCTATACTGGTATTATGAATGTGAAAGTTTGTGGATATGAATTTATAAATGTATTTTTGTGAATGCAGCTTATACCGTAGAATAACATATAGGCTACAATTTATGAAGTTCTGAATAAAAGTTCACGATAACATATATATACCTCTTATGTGGTAGTTACTATATGCAAAATACTGAGACATAAATACAAATTAATTGCATAAATTTTTTGTAATCCACATTTCAGAATATCTGTCAAATTCTTATGAAAATTGATAAACATTAAGCGCCGCGTCTACTGTATGACGACGGGGGACAATGCGCGGGGGTAGAGGGGCGATCTAAGCAATGAAGCACCATCCGAACGCGGGCAGACGCGTTAACGCAGACGTTGTTGACGGTTGTGTTAGTTTTGCCAATTTCACTATAGGCAACATAATTCGATTCCCAAAGCTATTCATTACTTAGTGCAGTTGGCATATTTTTTCAGTTACGGTATTTTCAAAGTGAAAATATAAATTACTAACTGTTGCCCGCTTTTATATTAACGTACAGCTGTAGCTATCAATCAATCAATGTTTTCAATAAAAATCTGGGAAATATTTGCAGAGTACTGTTCAAAAACTGACATTCATATCAGTGGGCGATAATCTGAAATTATTGACCAATTCCTAATTTCAAATCTATCAAAAATCTATGAGAAAATTTTGAAACAGAAATTCATCACATTTCTGAAGCAATTCGAGTTCAGGGAGAACAGGTCGACCGAAGAGGCTATTAACCTGTTAATAACTCAAATGAGTCAAGCAGTAGATAAAAAAACAACTTGCTTTATACATCCTGGTTAACGTTAAAAAAAGCAATCGATACTGTCTGCAACGAAATGCTTCTGAATACTTTGGAGAAAACAGGTTTCAGAGTCACTGCTGTTCAGTTATTCAAGTGTTACCTAAGTAACCGTGAACAATAACCAAAATCAAAGAATGCATAAGTCCTATACGAATAATTGAATTTGGTATTTTACAAGGTACCTACCGTCTTTGAACCTATACTCTTCAACATATATTTGAACGACCAATCCAAAATAAATTTGGAAGAATATGTGATGAGCTTTGCTAATGACAGTGCAGTATTCAACAAAGCCAAACCTTGGGAAGAATTGAAAACTGTAGTAGAACAGGATTTCGGAACTATTCTGGTTTGATGGACAACTACTGTAACGTTCATATTTCGCGCTGAAGTTGTTTTTGCGGAAGTAGAACATTTGACAATCTTTTACTGAACTGATTTCTATCAAGAAGAGATGGTACTGAATTTCTAACGTTGCCAAGCATATTTGGGAAATTTTTTGAAAGGTTGAAACACAGTTTAATCTTACTACAATCCATCTATCATAAACTAATTGATCGAATCGTCTACGGTCCCTCAATTATGAGGTAGCATTTAATCCTGTTGGTAACAAATATTTTCCACATCTTCAACTGATAAACTGTCACAACATTTTGTGGTATGTTACAGTATCCTTCACCATTCAAATATTTATCATTTTGATTCAGTATAGCACAGTAAATGTTTAAACTCCAACTTTCCGGGAAATATCTATCACGGGTAAGGTAAAGATTTTAATCAGCCCAAAAATGAGTATTATGACGATCAAATAATCCATTTTTGGTAAATTCAGCTTCATCACTCCATACAATTTTTTCAAGAAAATGTTGATCTTGTTTTTTTATCAACGTTCATTTACAAAACTTAGTTTGTCGATGAAAACTCGTTTCAGATGGTAAACGGTTGTTTAGTCGAATTTAAGATTTTGTCTACAGTAACATATTTATTTTTCATCGAATCATCTATCCTTCTGCCCCAGATGATGACTTTCATCTTCCATGCCTCTTTATAGCAGTGATGTCTCCACCTGCATCCACTATCAGGGTTACAGATGATCTTCGAAACATATGCCCAGCGTGAAGTTCTGGATATGGAAATTTCAAAAATTTTGCGATGAGCAATGTAAAATAAGAATAATTGTGAGCCGTCACGGGACGAATGTCAGATATATAACATCAAAATTATTTTGTACATTTAATATGTATGAAAACACAGTTTACGACAGGAACTAATATGGCATAATGTAGAAATAAAATATCACGATTTTTTTCCAGAAAATGATGATTTTTTATTTGATATACATTTATTTTAAATTAATACAAATATTGAAAATTCAAAAATTCATTTCAAATTTTTATAACTCAATTATTTCAATCAGTGACTTCGGCAATACTTATATTCGATGTTGCCTCTGACGGTATTACTGTGACAATTGGTCAATGATGAATTGGTGAAGTATGTTACCAAAGTATCAGAAATAACATTTTTATTCTTTACTTTAAAAAATATGTAAATGTGTTAATAAAAACTAAAATGAAAATAATTATATGTTTATGGCGCGGAGTCTCTGTCATTCGTATGAACTCGGAAGGAGAATAGGCCAATCAAGGAAAGAATACCGTTCCACTTCTTTTTCATAGAAAAAATTAGTATTGCTATTCAACGTGGTAATGCTGCTTCCGTCCTTGGAATTATTTCTCCTTCACATGATTTTGTGAGATCATGCATTGCCCTCATTTCAGTATGGAACCACAATCTCTTCAAAACAAGCCGAGATATGTGTGTATTCATTAGTCTCCTATCAAGGTTAATTCGCAAGCCGAGATATGTGTGTATTCATTAGTCTCCTATCAAGGTTAATTCGCAAGTGATTGATCCACCTTCTTCTTTTTCTGTATAGTCATTCTTGTTTCTCAAATATGAGCTGAAATCCTCGTGGTTCTGGTTATCTTTCAGTGGAAGAGCTTCGTGAAGCAAGAGGCAAATCGATCATCACTTGGAAGGATCGACTGCAGCTTGAGAAATGGTTTTGATACAGATTCTGTGAAACATGTTCTTCCTTACGAATCAGTAGACAGTTGTCCTGAAAATCTTGAGAAGAAAATTGGATTAGGTAATTTAGAAAACACTTGCCACATGAAATGCATTTCACAAGTATCGTTAATGACGAAAAATTTCAAGAATGAGGTTTTAACGATGAACAGGAACGAAAATGTTTCCTACTTATACCCAAACTCAAACAATTGCAGTTGCAGTTTCGAAATTAACTTACTGATTATAATTATATAATTAACTTACTGATGACTTGATAGTGTGTCGTGATGTGATTTTGCTTTTTTTGCAGGAGACTGCTCACTTTCATTTTCCAAATTATCACTGACAAACATATTTTATTTTCTTTAATACTTAAACACAGGTTATATACTATACTATGGTTAACACAACTGTATACACTATAGGTATCTGAGCTCAATGTGGTGAGAGAGATAGCGTGACGCCAAACCATTGGGAAAAAATCGCACAGTCGCTTGCGCATGGCGACCTAACGCCGTCGCTAGGCCAACAATCGGTTTTACGTGCGGCTATAAATGTTTCACATCAAAAACATTGGACCATATTTTCTATTTCTGTTCTTTAATTCAACTTCAAATGGTTTGACAAGTGACTGTTAACTGGTCGTGTGATTTGAACCTAGGACGCTGGCATGCCAATATCGAGACCTAGCTTCTACTTCATGTAAACCAACTCACTAATTGTAGTGACATAAAGCTATATGACTTTCTAAGTACTTTCATTTTATTATCTAGTGATAAACTTTTGAAAAATATCAATTTCTCAATTTTGTCGGACGATGTATATCGTTAGGTGCTTCATTTATAAATGATATTAATTGTCATTTCTTCTTTTTCATCTGGTATCCGATAGCAAGGAAGAAACGACAATTGAATCATTTATAAATGAGAATAATAAATGAATGTTAAATCGAAATGAAATTGTGTGAAATCTTCTGAATTCAAAATTATAATTCGAAACTGTACATGTGAGTAATAGGAAATGTCAAGACAAGAGAAAAATTGCTTGGGTCCACCAACTTCCAAAGATTAAAACTTCTTCACCTCTGAACGTAGTCAACGGTAATTGCTGAATCCAGTTGCTAGATAAAATTGAAACGATACAAAAGGGGCCTAAATGTTGAGTTTCCTGCAACTCCTTCCACTTTTTCGACCAATGTTCCAGAATTGGTTGCTCCATCTATGAACATGTGCTCAAAGTTGGGTTAATATCTTGAGTCGCATTGAGAAACTTTTCATAAAACAATAGCGAATCGGTAAAAAAATGGTTTTTATGTATCTTAGGGTGGAAGATCAAAAGGTAGCAAATAAAGATGAATAAGTTGTGCTTGCTTACCTACAGAAGAAGTCGATAGGGTGCCCCTACCTTCCAGCAGTTCCCCTTTTAATAACACACACAACGTGGTACTCATCGCTACATTCTGTTGGTCACCGTACCATGACTTCAAATTTAATTTTATGACTCTTCAGCCAATCATAAAACTCGGTTAGTAAAAATTATCCAATACGAACCGCCAATTCTTCAGTCCACGTAGACTAACTTGATGCGGCATAATTCCTTTGTATTGGTTTTTTTGGCCTTTGACTTCGCCGACACCTTTAAGATT